>JAUTXX010517051.1:0-11618 GCA_032273605.1 Panulirus laevicauda | reverse complement strand
CCTCCTGCTGCTTTTTCTAATATATCTTCCGGTTATTCACGTTCCTTCCCTGCATGAAACGTCAATACATTTCTGTCTCCTCTTTCACTAACAACTTCACTACCTCATCCCACCACTCTATAACCTTCCTCACGTGCCCACCTTCCACCTACCTCCCCATATACTTCTCTTGCACATGTAAACAATGCCTTCCATTACTCACCTACTCCCATAGCTTCACTTAATCTTACCTTTTGTCATTCTACACTCAATCTCTCTTGGTATCTTTTAACATAAGCCTCTTTTTCAAGCCCATCCACTTACACTTCCCTCTGTCCACCTCCCTTTCATTTCTTCTATAAATTTTCACTCTCGCCGCCACCACCTTCTGATGATACATTCCACTGCTGCTCCTCTCAGCACATTCACATCCAAGAGTCTCTCTGTTGCCCTCCTGTCAACTAGTACATAGTCCAGTGATATCCGCTTTCCATATACCCTACTTATCCACGTATACTTATCTATGTCCCCCTTTTAAACCAAGTATTCCTGGTCACCAGACTTTTTTCAGCACACGACCCTAAAATCTGTTTCCCATTTCCATTCACCTGCCACATTATCAGCTCTTGCATTCAGGAAACACCCGTTAATAATACTCTACCCAGCTCATCACAACTGTTGACAAACTGACTCAGCTCCTCCCGAGACGACATGCTCTCCTCCTTACACCCTCCATGGACAGGTGTATCATCACTGATCACCTGTGGATTGTGATCCAATTTCGTTTTTACCCTTATCAGTCTAAGGTTCACTTAGACCCTTTCACACATTCTCACAGCACCTCCCTCAAAGGTGCCCTCCTTACCCCTCTAGCTCTCATCCTCACACGAACCCTTGACTTTACCCCTAAAGACATTCCCAAGCCATTCTTCTTCCTTCTTTTAGAGCTCTGTTCCGCGCAGAGCCAGAATGTCCAGGTTCCTCTTCTCAAACATACTAACTACCTCTCTGTGTATGTGTCTGTGTGTGTCTTCTTCATTCATATTTTTATCTTGAGTGAAATGAATAGATTGGGAGAAAAATAATGTAGAATATCATTTGGGTTCCGCATGTGTTCATAAACCTGACTCTTAAAAGTAGAAAGACTGTAGGAACGGAAAGGCAAGAGGAGGGAGAGAATTACGCATTTTGATTGTAGGAGGAAAGAAGGAGGTATCTTAACGGTCATCCCTCGAGTGGTTGGCCGCCACACAGACACTGTTGGAATCAGCGGCCAGACGCATGTCCCGTGTCAAAGTCTTTGGTGCGAGGGCACATGTAGACAGCTTACGAGAACAGTGGCCAAAGTAATACCTGTAGAGCAGAGGAAAAGAATGCATCAACATCATGGCGTGCGTAGTGGATGGTTGAAGAGACGTGATGCCAGGGAGAATAATGAGATGGAAGGCTTTTGATTCCACCGTGGTCAAGAGGGATGGAGGAAGAACCACCCCAGAGGTGAGGGCAGCAGAGGTGATGATGGCAGGGTGTATGGTGGTGATGGTAGCGGTGGCAGAGTGTATGGTGGTGATGGTAACGGTGGCAGAGTGTATGGTGGTGATGGTAGCTGTGGCAGAGTGTATGGTGGGGATGGTATCGGTGGCAGAGTGTATGGTGGTGATGGTAACGGTGGCAGAGTGTATGGTGGGGATGATGGTAGTGGTGACAGAGTGTATAGTAGTGATGGTAGTGGTTGCAGAGTGTATGGTGATGACTTTAGTAGTTGGCAGGGTGTATGGTGGGGATGGTAGCTTTGGCAGGGTGTATGATGGTGATGGTAGTGGAGGAAGGGAAATGGTCTATAATGACCAGTGAGCCACGATGGCTCAAGTCCATAATGAGAGAATATTGATGTCGCTCTGATATCGGGCTGGTTAATTAACTTTCCGAGTTTTGCTTGACGCAAATTCGATGACAGATTCTTCCGGGACCTCCTGTAATCAAATAGGATCCAGATTACAGGCATTGTTGTATGGTTCACATATTTCCAGGGACTGAATAACACAGTGGAATACATTATCATTCTCGAGGACTATGCAGGTGGGTCGGGATTGTACATGAAATGGTTTTTATTCATCGCCAGGATTACGTGTCTTCATCCTCTCAAAATCTGTTCTTCGATTTGCATATCGGTGCCTCATTTAGACCACGGAGTGATCATGATTTCGTAAAAGCGCGATTGGAATTTCCTTCCGCAAATGGTCAAGTTGGGTTTGTGTCAGTTGGGTTAGGCTTTAAGCTAGATTTGATCAGATTACGTTAGGCTTTGTTAGATCACGGGAAAATGACGCGATCACGCTATTCGAACTCTTTTAAGGAGTGATGTCCTGTTGAACGCACGGAGCAGTATCATCTAACATTGAACTGTGTTCCTTGTGTTCCTTCATTAGTCACATTTATACTTTTAAGCGTCCGTCGCGAGCGCTGGTACGCCCGTTAACGCCGGGTACGCTTTACCGATTGTCCCAGAAGGAAGGATAAACAGTAGGATTGGTTGTGGCTCGGTTATCTCGTCTGCGACTGGGGTATGGGTTCGTGTAATTCACAGGCAGCGGCGCTGACCACTGCACCACGGAGATTTTATAACGTGATTATTCCCTTCGAGAAATTTTTGACCTTCGAAAAATGGGAAATCAAGACTGCAGTTATATGTTGCTTTTTTTTTTTTTTTTTGCTTATTGGTTTAGCTGTCCTTTCAAAGCCATGAAGAGAACTTTGATGAATTGTAAAGAAAAAGGTGTTTTATAAGATAGATGTGTGCCTTTTGTCGGCTTGACCTTACGAAGTCACCTCTATATCTTATATATACAAAGATGTTAGATGTACCAAGGTACACCATGGCCAAGAAAAGAGTTGAAAGCTCGACCTTTAAGAGGTCAAAGGCAAAGGTCACACGCCTAACTCAGTGTGTCTTCGTTAACCTCCGGTACTTCTAGCAAACCTGGGAGATTTGTCAGAGACCACAGTGTACCTCCGGTGAACAAAGTGTATATATCATCTTACGTGGCAGACATACGGTAAAGATAGTGTACGTATCTTGTATCTTGTATCGTTTTTAGTGAACATTTTTTTCTTCTTTTTTTTACATTCAGTAAATGTAGTGAACATAGAATGATCCTGATAGACTTCCAATGTAAGGGAGAGAGAGAGAGATGATGAACATAGATTACTCACGGTGAACATGTTACATGTATGCATTATACACAGTGAACATTACTGAACATAGTATTAATATTTAGTGAACACCTTTTTATTTTACGTTGAAGGCTCCACTCACGGACAAAAGTCCACATCAAGGCCGTAATTGAAATTTACAGAGAATTATGAAAGTTAGAAAAAAGAAACAAGGTAAAGTATTTACGAATTTTGGGGAAGTGAAAAACTTGTCTTTTGAAATGTTCCAGCTCATAGTTATTGGGAAAGACATGAGAGGATAGAAAAGTGTTTGACAGTGAGGATACAGGATTTGATGGTGACTCACGGAAAAGAGAGGCGACATTTGTTGAAGACCGGACGCGTGAGGTGAATATAGTGTATTCACAGGGATGACGTGTGCGACACTATCACTTGCCACTTCAGTAATCACTATCTCATCGTTTTCGGAACATACGCTTCATCCTGTCTTAACTCTCCTTGAGTAACCTTCATTCATTCCTAACTCTTCATAAGTAAACATTCTCTGCATGAGGAACCTTCATCCATTCCCAACTCTCCATGCGTATACTCCATCCATTCTTAAGTTAATGAGTTAATTTCGTCCATACTTTACTCTCCATGAATAAGCTTCATCCATTCTTAACTCATCATGGCTCGATTTCATCCATTCTTAACCCTCCATGAGTAACCATCATCCATTCTTAACTCTCCATGCGTAGACTTCATCCATTCTTAACTCTCCATGCGTAGACTTCATCCATTCTTAACTCTCCATGCGTAAACTTCATCCATTCTTAACTCTCCATGCGTAAACTTCATCCATTTCCAACCCTCTGTAAGTAAATCATCATTTGGTAGTTCTGATTCCGTTCCATCATCATTTTTAATCTATCATTTGACAGTTCTGCTTTCCCCATCCAACACCTTTACCACCCTCCCTTTGTTTATCAGCATCGCTATTATCCACCACACAGCATCAGGACCACCGTCGTCCTCAGGGTAAGTAGTAATTGATGTATGGAAAGAAAAGAAAAAAAAAAAGATATGTTAGGGTCGACAATGCCCGCGGAGCCTCAAGGCTCCCCTCCGACTCGCCTCATCCCCTTTAACGGCGTTATCCCCGGGCTAGGTGCGTCGGGGCGGGGTCCCCGTGCCTCCGAGGGAGGTGTGCGTAAGGGGGAAATGTGGTCAAGCACAGAGGAGGAGGAGGAGGAGGAGGAAGTAGTGTGCTGGGAGAAGAGGAGGAAGAAAGGGAGCTGGTTGGGAGGGTTTTCGTGGGTTTTGTAGGTGCCTTAACAGCGCGAGGCGTACCACATGTGGGGAATGTAGCAGTCCTCTCCTTTTGGTTAATGGCAGTGGGTTGCATAAGCTTCGGGAGCACCACTTACCAAGCAGGGGGAGAGAGAGAGAGAGAGAGAGAGAGAGAGAGAGAGAGAGAGAGAGAGAGAGAGAGAGAATAGATGATGAAAGACAAAGAACAGGTAATGATGATAGAGGGAGAGGATAGAGAGAGAGAGAGAGAAAGAGAGAGAGAGAGAGAGAGAGAGAGAGAGAGAGAGAGAGAGGAGGAAAAGTTGAGAGTAATGAGAGAGAGAGAGAGAATGAGAGCACATGGGAATGATAGACAACAGAGTTTCAGCTGGTCTATGTCTAAGTTATTAACACTGACCTTAACTATACCTATTCCTGTTTCTAAGTTTACTAAGTAAGGATACAACAGTAAGAAGGCGCTCTCCACCCCCCCTCTGGCAACAACAGCCGTCAAGAAAAAGAATCGAAGAAATACCAGGCGTTTCTGGAGTAGTCCTCCTTCGACTCCATCAGGATAGAACGGAAGGGGAAATAATACCGTGGAATTAAGGCACATTACCCCACCCTCTGCTGTATTGCGATATATTTTTAGGATCTTGAATGAGAAAAAGGAATTAAATTATACTTATGATCTTTTTTCTTTGTGTTCATCAGTAGATACCGGAACTGATGAGATATCTGAAATGGTGAAAAATTTGTCTGACCAATTTTGGAAGTTATCTATCGTCTTCACTTTCACAACGTTTGACGGTTTCTAATTCCGGTGCTCAGCGAATCTCTTCGCTAAGAAACACTTTCCTGCGTCATTATTACGTCTCTTAGCTCAGAGTTCTATTCCAATTATCCTTGTAACTGTATTCTCTTGTACTTGAAGAAGATCTTGATGATTTACGTTGTCGAATTTAATCAGAATTCTAAAGGTCAACGCTAAGTCTAAAGGAAAGAGATCTAATCTTCTTAACTTCTCATATGTCAGATTTCTCGAAATTGGAATCAGTTTGGTTTCCCGTCTCTGTACTTGTTCCATCTATTCCTCCTCTTGTGCTTTAGGGACCAGATCTGGATTGCATATTGAAGGTGTGGTCTTACTAGAATATTAGAAAACGTAACAGAATTGTTTGGGGTTTTACAGTCGATGTTCCTTGCTATGAAACCTGGTGTTACGTTTTCGTTTTTACTTGCTGTTAGGTAATGATTACCACACTTTTAGTGACCGGATATTTGAATCTTTGGTAGTCGTTTCAAGAATTCTTATCTCTGTATTGCATTACTTGACTTTTTCCTCATTAGAATTCATCTGTCACTTGTGCGACTTCTCTGCTAATTGGAGAGAGAGAGAGAATAAGAGAGAGTGAGGGAAGTGAGAAAGAATGTGCGAGAGAATGAACGAAAAAGAGAAAATTGGAGAAAATGTGAGAAAGAGAGCATGTGAGAGAGAATGAGAAATGGTGGGAAAGAATGAGAAAGAGAGAAAGAGATTGAGAGTGCGAGAAAATTGAAGAGAGAGTGAAAGAAAATGAGATTGTGTAGGAGATGATGAGGGAGATAAAGAAAGCGGAGGGGATAATGAGAGTGAGACAAAGAGCAAGGGATGATGAGAGAGAGAGAGAGAGGGAAAGAAGGAGAGAAGGAAATAATGAATGTCGGGACAACACAGAAATTCAGAAGCGTTTACACATGACGACAAAAATACGATAAAAAGAAGAGTGCTTGTAAACCTTCGAAAATCATCCATGAGAGAATTACGTGTGTGTGACCAGACGTGTGTGTGTGTGGCAGGTGGCGAGCGAGCGAGCAGTCAGGAAGGCTGGGTAAACATGGCCAGATAACACCATCACCACCGTAAATTGTGCCGTGCGATTATTCCCCTGACTGCTGGGGCGTCGGTCCTCACGATACCGCTACCAACCACCACTACCACAACTACCACCACTACCACCACGTCCCACTACCACCACGTCCCCACGTCCTCACACATTTCTCGTCCTAGACGGCTGTTTAAGATATGCCTCGCGATTCGCCCATACAATCTTATTCCCTTTTTCGTAACATCTTTAGATATAATGTTTCTTGAAGTCGGTCCATCGACGGAACCTATTTGCGAGGACGTAACTGGAGTCATAATAAGACCATTTAGTTGACGGTGTAGAAAAAAAAAGGTGATTTTTAGGATGATAGTGGTCACGGAAGTAATTTATGCCAACTCTTTCTAAAGTTCGCCCCCAAAGTCTTAACAACTTCGTTCATTATCATTAAGGTGGGGGGTGTGGGATGGGTTAGAGGGATGTTGACGCTTGACTCACGACGAATAATGATGGCCCAGAATTAATGTCATATTTACGTAAGGCTCGTCCCAAGTCAAATTACCAGGGTAGTATTTCCCCGAACCGCTGGAAGGTAGAATTACTAGCGACGTGATAACGTTAGTACCTATACAAACCCCGGCTGATTACAGCAGAGAACTGGACACACAGATGTCTGGGTCTACGGGCTTGACCTAACGTTAGTTCTCTGTGTAAACACATTCTATACGACGCTGTCACTCCGCGTGATTTTCATAATGCTCGATTTACACATACGTATATGTACGGTTTGCGTTATCGCTCTTGCACATCTAAGCGCTCTTTGGACATGGGGGCTTGCAGAAAAGCAAAATCTACACACACACACACACACACACACACACACACACACACGTAAATGCACGTACAAGAACAAAGGCGCACGTCTTCATACGACCGTTGGTATGGGAAACTAACAAGAGTTAAGCTTTGTGAACAAACTCCCTCACCCCCTCCCTCCATCCCTCCCTCCTCTCCTCTCGCGTTAATCACCTTGCTAATGATGAAGTAACTCAATTTATTAACAATAATTTCGCCGCCATCAGTCCCAGACTCCCCCGCCTTGCCACACTACCTGCCTCCCAGCATACCTTCCAGCCACCTTCGCCTCGCGGCTCTTAGCAAGAATTTCAAGTTGCCAGACTGTCGGAAAGTCTCAAGATGAAGCCCTTCGCTGCGCCCACTGACCTACCTATTTAACTCCACAAGGAGTTCGAAGTCGTTTGAGCCAAAGTTCTCTGTTCCATCATCAGTTCATCTCTCTGTCAGTAGGAGTATCCCTGTGGCTGAGACTTTATATGTTCTCCCAGTACGTAAGACAATAAGCTAACAGTGTAACGGTGCGTTACGACCCAGCTACGATTCCCAGCCTATTATGAAAAAAACGTTTGTGTTTGAGTGGGCTTAACACAGACACTGAGAGCCCCATAGACGCGCCATCAGTTTGGTAATGGGAAGACCTCATCTGCCATTCACTGCTTCGTTAACTTCCCTGACCTTTTTATCTGTAACAAACTAGATCAACTCTAAGCCTCTCTCTCTCTCTCTCTCTCTCTCTCTCTCTCTCTCTCTCTCTCTCTATATATATATATATATATCTATCTATCTCTTCGCCAAAGTTTTCGGCCTAGTCAACCACATATAAATTATCAACAAATCCCTCAAGACTGAGATTCGGTTCGGTCGGGAACATGGTCTGCAGAGTTGGAAAGTTATCCTGGTGTCATGGACGGGAATTTTGAATACGATGAAATTCCATAGTCTCCGGTGAATTGATAGTACAAGTGGCGTGTTTCAGGAAGGGATTTTAGCCCCAAGATTTTTCAGTAGTCTTCAGAGAGAGTTTGATGGATTACAGAGTAACTCCTGGTGTGGTTGTCATGCTAATTAGAATTGCGAGATAATCTTCGCACGCGATGAGGTCTAGGTTCTTCCTTGCTTAGTTGAATAGCACAGCTGTTTTGGTATTCATAACCTGTGTACATACGAAATTAAATCCAAATCTCGTTTGGCATCTGTGTCTTAGATATACCCTATTTAGCCTTACATGGTTAACAGTTTCTGTTGACGTTTAATCGTATACAGATTGGCCGTATTATATGTGAAGTTATGAGTATTGATGAAAATATAACTGAATATTGATGGAAGGGCACATGACAAAGACATCATGCTTGTATTAACCCTGGTCTCTGCCTCAGAAGTTTACCATTTATATACTCGTTTTATTGATATACATCTCGAAGTACAGTTTTGTGATATACCTACATAGGAGAGTCGATGAACTAAGACCATCTCTCAGCAGTATATTCACTGGACTTGCTCTCGGCACTTCAGTTCCACATGTCGTCAACTGAACTCTAGCTAGCCTCCTTGTAGTCTACTGAGCTGCTACAAAACTGTTTTCTGCTGTGCTCTGCTCTCTACTAGCCGCAGGAAAGTTGCCCTCACAACGACAGGACCAAGAGACATGAAAGTTCGGTGTCACCGTACAAATTATGTTACACATCAAAAGAAGACGATTAGTGGATCTTCTCATTTCTTTAGCGACTGTCCTGTTATACTGAAGCTCTCATATCCCTTACTGCATCCTCCTGTTTCTGGCTCCAGTGTGTCACAGTGAATCTTATGAGCAATAGATGAGAAGGGAATCAGAGAGAAATATACTTTACGGATGATCTTCCGTGAAGCGATTTGATATGTTCTTTTGTTTTATATGAATTTGCTGAAAATCTCGTCATTTTTTTTTTGTCGTCCGTTTGCTAAATTTTTTTGCACACGTCTTCTCGTTCATGTATGTATGGACTGAAACTGATTGTGATATCAAAGGAAATAATCCCAAACGAAGTATAAATCGTCATATGTGTATAACCATCGTCATAAATGGTTCCTAGCTCTGGCATGATGGAATCTGGATGCTGGTACCTTATATTACCAGAGAGAGAGAGGTTATGTCAACCATCGTCATAAATGGTTCCTAGCTATGGCATGATGGAATCTGGATGCTGGTGCCTTACGTGCTGTACGAGCTGGAGCTGAAGGCGACTGTACTGAGGTGGCTGTAAATCTCTCGTGGGTAATGGAGTTTCCCATTCCGGCCGCATGTGTGGTATTGACAACCAGAGGAAATTACTGCCATGAGAATATACACAGAGAGATCAGGATTTTTCCTTCACTGCTCAGTAATATCAAAAGAGTTTTGTTTTTTTCCTTCAGTTGGTCAGTATTGGAAGGTGAAAATGTTGCAGTTTACCAAAAAGAATTTTATTTTCTTATGTACGACATCTGATGAGACAGAAAAAGATTCAAGTTTTAATTGTCTTCTGAAGAGCTTGGACGTTGGGTCTTGCAAATGATTTGTATATCAGTATGTGCAGAATCTTAGTTACTGGTAGAAAATGAGAGGCAATATAAATTGTAAGTTCTGTTGAGCTGTTGAGATGCATATGAATGAGGTAAAAGACATAGCTGTAATAAACTTTGATGGTAGATGTAATAATCACTGCTGACAGCTTAAAGCATCGTAAACACTGCATAGCAGCGTGTCTTGCGTGTGTGTGTGTGTCCCATGTTGGTCTAGCTCCGCCATGGCATCGTGCTCATTACTACCATCATTACGTAGACATGTTTATACAAAAGCTTGGCCAGTGGACAGTATGTCGTGGCACGAAATCTACAACCCCAAGAACATTAACTCGGCAACCTAGATATCAGTATCCTCTATTAGTCAACTGCCAAGATAATTTCCAGTCACTTAAGGCCAGCAGATTGAGATCAGGTAGCTACCATTGGTTCCCCTTTGGATCATAATAGAAGCAGACCCACATAGCCTCCAGTAAATGCCAGACAACAGGATGAGATATCATAAGGCAGAGTTCAGATGATGGATACCGACAAGTCACCAGAACCAACACGTTTGGTTTACAAAGTATGAGGTGTACTCGCATGCTTGGATACAGTGAGATATACTTGGTATGCGATGATGGCCACGATGTGAGAGAGTATGTAGAAGCTTATTTTACAGCTAATGCTCAAGAGTGATACCATAACAACTGATGTTTTCAGCTTGCGAACCATCTCTCCATATTGATGCGATGTAAGCTTATCATAAACTTAAGAGACTGTCAGTCAGAAAAGTATTCTCAGCTGATACAGCACTGAGGAAAATTCTGAAGAGTTTGCCTTTGGACGTACGACAACAATGATCGATTCATCAAATTAAAGTGTTTTCTCAGACATGTGGAAACAAACCACTGTGACAGCATTGCCTGACAACCGATGTCTCTAAACTAATGATTCTGCTTATAATGGAGGGTATGCTGCTAAGATGGTAAGGGAAGATGTCGGACCCAAATCGTAATTTGTGACGATACTCAACACCATATTGGCTTGCAGTTATTCTAAACTGAATTCATGGAGGGATTTGCATATATCTGTCATAACTGACTTTGATAAAACGGATTGATTGTGTGGACAATACTCGTACTCGTCATCACTCATACTGTCCTTGAGCTTTATTTACAAAAACAGTCACTCGTCTTTCCTCTCACTTCTTATTCAGAAAGTCCCGTCAGATTGCCGTCACTCGGTTAGACATCAGACTGTATCATTAGACGAATGTTGTATCACCTGTGAGGTGGTGCCAACATTGTAGTGGGTCTGAAGTGTTTCAAGGCTGTGATCAACAAGGGCGCCAGAAATACACTCATCTTTGCTAAATTTCACGACGACTTTACTGTTAATTTGTTTGACTAAGGTGTCGCTATTTGTAGCATTGATTTGAAACAGATTCTCGTCGGAGTGAAGACAAGAGAAGTCAGAATCATCTCAGATATTTAGAAACGTAAGGTACTGTTTACCTGCGCCTCAGTTCCAGCAGGAGGTACCAGTGTTTTAATTTTCCACAGTACCTTTTTCCCCGCGTTGTTAATCATGTTAGGTTATTAGGGTTGTACGTCATCTCATCACCGAAGTGGACCCATTATGTTGATCACAATTAGTAAAGCAGCTCGAAAAATGGTCATATGTCATGGTTAAACAATTTGTGCTTGCAGAAAAAAAGAAAAGGACATTTGACGTATTAGATTAGAACACAAAGGGAATGAGAAAATTCTGTACGGCTCCCAGGGTTTAGACGTGATCAGAATAAAGGACGGAAGACAGATCATGAAACGTAGATCTTAGATTATTCTGGTTAATGATTATCCCGGATAACATCATCCCTCGTAAATCCATGACTTCAGGCGATCAGTCATACAAGATAAATCATATAAATTTTTCAAGTGTTTTTGTGTT
>JAUTXX010517040.1:0-11619 GCA_032273605.1 Panulirus laevicauda | reverse complement strand
CATCACGTCATAGGATCACCTCACAGTCTTCCATAATGAGGAGCATCACGTCATAGGATCACCTCACAGTCTTATGATGAGTGTAGTCCTCACTAGCCACCTTGTTGTCTAATAGTAACTACCAAACAAGACACATTCATCTTCCGTCGTCTTCATCGATGGTGTCACACCAACATCAACGGATTCAGATCGCCGTGATTGATCTACATCAACGGAGGTAGATCTTGTGATGATTACAGGTCACTCAGCCCCTACCTGGTCCAGGTTCAGGGTGGATCACATCCACGGTAAGAACCAGCCATGGCACGTGGGGCCCGAAGTTCGCTATCCACATTAGTCGTCACTTTCATTGTCTGCTTCATGGATGGTGGTGGGTGAGGCAGGAGGGCTGGTGGTGGGTGAGGCAGGAGGGCTGGTGGTGGGTGAGGCAGAAGGGCTGGTGGTGCGTGAGACACGAACGTACAAGCAAGAATATACTGAAGCAGTACTAGGGTGTATCCAGCCAGGGCTGCTACACCCTGAGGAGGGTGTATTGCTAGTACTACATTCCATCCTATAGTAAGGGCTGCCAGGGCTTCTACACCCTGGGGAGGGTGTGCCGGGGGCCCCAACTCGGCCCATCAGGCCCTCATCTCCTGGCCAATTTCCACAGGACCATAAGAGAGGGGAGAGCGAGGGGTCGTCACCCACTCTCACCATGTTATCCCTCTACCTCTCCCCTCTACACCACACACCCGCTACATAACCCCCTCCCCACCATACACACCCTACCTTCTCCTTCCACGCACCCTCCACCTCCCCCTTCCCACCACGCACTCTCTCTCTTCCACTGCAACCACACCCCTCTACCTCTCCCACCACACTCCTCTACCTCTCCCACCACACTCCTCCCTCACACTTCTAACCACACACACACTCGGTATTTCCCCGTCCACACACGCTCTCAAGCTCACCATGTCCACCACACACCCTCTGTATCCCCCTTCCTCTCAACAAAGTCGAAACCACTTCCCTCTCCACCACACATTCTCTACCCCTCCTCCCCACCATACACCCTATAATTCTCTCTCCCTACCTTACGCCTTCTGCCTTACCCCTCCCACCACGCACCTTATACCGTTCCCTCCTCACAACACACCCTCTACTTTCCCCTCACCACAACACACCTACATCCCCCCTTCCCACCACACCTTCTACACGATCCCATCACCCATCATACTTCCCCCTTCCCACCACACACTCTACCTCCTCCTCCCCATCGCACACCTTCTATCTCCCCCTCCTCAACACACCCCTTTTTCATCTTTCCACCACACCCCTTTCCCCCCTCTCCATCACACCGTAATTCCCCCTCCCCACTACACACTTTCCACTTCCCCTTCCCACCACATACCCTCTGTTTCCCGTGCGAACGAGATTGACGATGTCACAAAGAAAATGAGTTACTTAGAAACGCGGAATGGTTACCATGGAGACGACAGTGGTTAGAATGGTTACCATGGAGACGACAGTGGCTAGCATGGTTACCATGGGGACGACAATGGCTAGAATGGTTACCATGGAGACGACAGTGGCTAGAATGGTTACCATGGAGACGACAGTGGATAGAATGGTTACCATGGAGACGACAGTGGCTAGAATGGTTACCATGGAGACGACAGTGGCTAGAATGGTTACCATGGGGACGACAATGGCTAGAATGGTTACCATGGAGACGACAGTGGATAGCAATGTCAATTTCCAAGTGGTAGGGAACGGGGAAAAGCCCAAGTCTGGCAGGAAAATATTGGAAACAGAAACAACAATGGTTGGTAGTGTTGGTCGACGGGATGGATGAAGAACCTATCTTCAACCTGCCTTGTTGGTGGGTCTTTAGCTAGTCAGGTACTGAGTCATGTGGTATGAAGAACATTAGGAAGAGACTATGTTGACCCTGAGGCTGGGCTGGAAGACGTAACACACAAGATACGCAGTACTTCGTTGTAGACACTGCTGATGACAGTGTAAATGTTGTCCAGGTCAGGACGAACATATTGGGTCAGGGGAGATCAAAGAAAATGCCTTGAAAGTATGGACTACATCTAGGAAAGTTTAAAGAAAGCCAAAGGAAGTATATTATGGTGGGACGTATCTTAAAGTAACCCCTGTGTAGAATACTTCGTATTTACTGGAGACCGATGCTTGTTTATATGACCGAAGATGTTGACGGCATAACTCTGTGGCTGGATGGGATTTTAGATGACACACATTAAGGAGTTATCCGCTAGGAACACGGTAATCGCCAACACGGGGGGTTAGTCATCTGTCGGGTGAGGTGAGGCCACATCTGATGCCTTGAACAAGTCCCAGGTGACTTGAGTTTGGTTGAACTGAACTGAATTCGTATCGCTGCTTCTTTCAAATTTGCCACCAGCAAGAAACGTATTCCTAGGCGACGGAAATTAATATTTGGGCATAAAATGTACTGAGAGCCATGAAGTACAGAGATGTTTATACAAACTAAATCCGAACAAATCATGTGGTCCAGACGCCGACATCTGCCTTTAAACGCTGAAAGTAGATTACCCAGTAAACAGCTTTTACGATCACCAAGATATTTAACCTGTCGTAAACATGGGAAAGGGATTTTAACATAGAAAAATGCAGTAATTCATTTTGGCACTAAGATCATAAACCATGAGTCCACAACCGTTATTAGAAGTAAGGGAGAAGAGAAAGACTTAGTGATGGTAAGTAATGAGCTACTGTATGGAAAACAATGCCCAGCTGTGGAAAGGACAACCAACGGGATGTTGGGTCTCATAGCCAGAAGTATAAGCCGGAGGAGAAATGCAATACCCTTTATGACGCTTTGGTCAGACGGCACTTGGAATACGATGTTCATTTCTGGTCCCCAAACCTGATCAAATTCAAAAGAGAGTAACTAAACTAGTCCCATCATTCAGAAGTAAACCTTATTGAGGAAAACTCAAAGACCTAAAATGATTCTCTAAAAAAAAAGTGCAGATTCCGAAATTATATAGATTTCAAAATAAATCATTTCGACAGAATAAGATATGACGATTTCTTTGTTTTAGGCAGAAATAATTGTGTGAAAATTAAGAGAAGACGTAACAGCAACGTGGACAAAAGACTTTTAAGTTCACATCTGACTGAATTACCACCAGATGTAGTCTAGGCCACACAGAGTCTCGGTACTTCTAGATCAAGACAAGACAAAGGTTTCGATGATGCTTGTTATCATTGAATAGCCTCACTTCAGGACTTGGTGTGTGAACCTTCCTTCCTTGTTCACAATACAGCCTCAGTGCTGCCGTTAGCAATATTGAGAGGGATCTTGTCCTTCTCACGCCTTCCCATAATCATTTTTCGTGGCTGTATATTTTCCCAATATTACATGCAAACGAATGCAGATACAAATGAAGCCTAATAGTAACAGAGCACCGGGCCCTAACGAGGATGTTTGTGGTAGTGAAAGAGAACAGAAACTCGTGGATTTATGTGGTTGGAGGGGAAAGACATTCAGATTCTTTAAAGATAACCTGTACTCTTATCGTATTGCTAAGGAGGTGCAAATAATGTCAGTCGGGGATTTCAAGCAAAATTATCTATCACTTCAATGCTTAAACTTATCTATGATACTGCTTTTAACTACGTTGATTGGTAAATCATTCCACATTTCAACAATCCTGTTGAAAAAAAAGTACTTCGACTCATTCGGGGTGAAACATTTTTCCACGAGTTGCTGTTTTTCTTTTTTCGTATTCATTACTACGAATCTTATTTCTTACATTGTTTTCCAGCTGTCAGTTGAGCCGGAAGGAGAGGTGGATGGAGAATTGCATTTTGCTTAACTATCCTGCTTCTGCCACTTCATAGGCAAGATAACTGATGACCTCATCGTACACCATCAGGTCTCCCGTTATCTGACCTTGTCATGCATTCCCCACCACACACCATCTACCTCCGCCTCTTTATAACACGCCATCTTCATTCCCCCTCCAGCCACACATCATCTACCCCCTTCCCCCACACACCATCTAACCCACCCTACCACACATCTTCTGCCTCCTTTCTCCCTACTATAACCCTCAAATTTGCCCTTCCCAACACACATCCTCCCTTCTTCAGCGCACACTTTACACTGCGACCACTCTGCCACACAAACTTAGTATCTCCCTTTTTCCACCATACAATATCTACCCTCCACTCTCCTCTTCACGCCCACTACCTGCCCCTCCTCACCTCAAACCCACTACCTCACTCATTACCACACATCCACTACCTGCACCTCCTCACCACATACCTTTTACCTCCCCCTCATCGCCTCACACCACCCACCTTTCCCCACACCACCACATACCTTCTGCCTCCCCTTCTCCACCACACAACTTCTACCTCCCCCTCACCGCTACACATCTTTTCACCTCCCCCTCACCACCGAATAACATCTACCTTCCCCTCTCACCAACACACACCTTTTACCTTCCCCCTCACTACCACCACACCTACCTCCCCCTTACAACCATACGCCTCCTATCTTAATCCTCACCACTACACACCTTCCACCTCCCCCTCAAGACTACACACCTTTACCTCCCCCCCCCCTCACCACCACACACCTTCTACCTCCTCCTTCCGGAGCACATACTTTCTACTTCCACTCCCCCCTCACCACCACACACCTTCCGCCGTCCCCATTACCACCACACACATCTCACACCTGATCCTTCTGATGGACAGCAGTGTACTGCTCGCCCTCTTGAATCAAATGATCTCTGACCCAACACGAAGCACCAACGTTTTAGTGATAGAGACGTCCACAGACAGAGATCCAATTAGTCACGTCTGTGAGGTCCGTAAAAAGCAACATAACAGTCGTTGATCATGATGTTATACGAGTCACTGGAAACTACTGTTCAGCTTGAGTTTCAGGACAATGTGTGACGTGAGGGGCGTTCATCGAATTAGAAATGATAGAGTAAGAGAGAGTAGTGGTAGGAGGAGGCTGATGTATGAGAGAGAAAGAGGATGTACTGGAATTGTCTGGACACGTGGAAAGGATATGTGAGGAGAGGATGACTAAAAGGATATACATGTCGGAAGTGGAGGAAGCGAGGAATAGGGGAAGAACGAATTGGAGATGGCAGGGTGGAGTGAAAGAAGCAATGAGTGTTCTGAGCTTGAACATGCTGTAAAGTACGAAATGCGTAAGGGATAGACTGAATTGGAGCGATGTTGTGTACAGGGGGCGACATGGTGTCAGTGGGTTGAACCAGGGCCTAGTTATGGATAGGAGGTTTTGGTTTCGGTGCACAGTACATGACTGCTAGTGAGGGAATGTATGAGAAAGAGCAATTTCTTTGTTCCTGTCGTTCAGCCCACTGACAGCACATCGTCCCCTGTATACTGCTTCGCTCCAATTCGTTCTCTCCATTGAATACCTCACACACTCCTCCATGTTCATGCACCGGACCTTCACTCCGTCCTTCCACTTTCTCCTCCGTTTCGTTGGTTTTCCCTGTGCCCTCTACTTCTGACATGTATATCCTCTTAATCATCCTTACCTCACTCATCATCTCCATATTTCCAAACCATTTCAACACACCCTCCTCAGCTCTCGTACATACTCCTCTTACTACCACACCTCTCTTTTGCCCTATAATTTCCTATTAAATCAACCCTTCTCTTACCACATATTGTCCACAAACATCTAATGTCCAACACTTCCACCATCTTTACAATTTTGATCAAGACCCACACTTTCCATCCATACAATACCGACGGGATTACTAAACCATTAAACATACCCATACCTACCCTTAAAGATAGTGACCTCTCTTTCAATACATTCATCAGTAAGCCCAGGCTCTTTGCCTCTTCATCCACCCTATACCTCACTTCAACTCCCATGGTTTCGTTCACTGCCTTGTCTATCCCCAGGTGTCTAAAACACTCCACTTTATCCAGGATCTCTTCATTCGAAATCACGTTCCAGAAAACCTGTCTTCAGTGCTAAACCTAATAAGCTTACTCTCCTCCACATTTACCCTGTCCTTTTTCCCCTCACAGACTCTCCCAGACTGGGATATAAACTTTAGTAGTTTTACACTCGAATCTGCCACCGGCGCCGTGTCATCAGCAAATAACTGACTCACTTCCCGGGCCCCACACCCTCAGCAGACTGCATACCTCACCCTCTCTCCATGATCCTTGCATTCCTATCTCTCACCTCCCCATCCATAAACTAATTATACAGCCATGGTGTCATCGTACACCCCTGACGCAGACCCACCCTCACCTGGAACCATTCACGCTTATCTCTTCCTACTCCGGCACATGCCTTACTCCCTAGATAAAAACTCTTCCTACACTGTATGTATATATGCAACACCTTCCACAGAGCCTCTCTGTCTACTCTATCTTATGTTTTCTCCAGATCCATAAACTCCACACAGAAATCCTTCTTTTAAGTATTTCTCACACACTTCGTAAAGCAAGCACCTGATCCACACATCCTCTATCCTATAACTCAGCTCTCGTAATTCTGGTAGTGTCTTTGATGCCCTCCTCTGGACCTTCTCTATTAGCTCATTTGGAATTACTCATTTGGAATGCGCTCCATTTGATGTGTATCTCGTGTATCTTGAGTAGTTGTTGTACTGCTGTGAAGAAGTCTACCACTGCGATTTGTATTCCACTGTCTTGGTGCTGTAGACCACTGAATGAGAGGTTCCTGATGCACCTAAGATGTTTGTGGCGTAGTCCTGCCCTCCCTTTAACGTGGTCTATACATACCCATAGTCTTAAGACCTCTAGCTAGACTCAGTGTTCAACACTTACCCTCTGGTCCACTTCCTGTGGATCCCACTCCGTGGTCTGCACTCCCCTGTGTTCTACCCGCTCTAGACCCCGTGGTCTATACTACCCTGTGTTCTATCTCCCCCAGACCACGTACCCTTCACCTGCACAGCGTCTTACCTTTTCTAGACTCTCTGGTAATCCTATATCCGTTCCCCTCCAGACCACGTGGCCTAAATCTACCTTTTTTCTCTATTTTTCCAGATTCGAGGTTATAATACCTCCATCCCCTCCTCCCTCCCTCCCTCCCTCCTTCCTTCACCCCTCCACCAAGGTATCCGGCGGTAGAAATGAGACCACAATGTCCCCTCCGTTCGTCCTTTTCTATAGAATTTACAAATCTCTGTATTTCTTTCTGTGGTGCTTAATGTCCCTCTTCAGAGGCTTTCCTGCCGGATGATCTGCTGGAGGGAGTGGTGGGTGGAGAGGAGCTTTACTATCTGGTCTCCATTTGTATTACTATTACTCTCCCTCCAGCAGATCACCTCATCCTAGACCATCAGGTCTTGTCATCCTTCCTCCCTATATACCACCATGTGCCCTGCCTGCCTCCTCCGGACGCCCTGTGTGGCTTCCCCTGTTCTTTCTCCCCCTCCATACCCCGTGGCCTACAACTACGTCCCCTCATTACCTCAGTAGACTACATCCCACCATGTATCACGTGCCAGTACCCCAGCTCACCAGGGTCCCATTGGGCCACACGTCCACGGTGTCCGCCCACCTCAACAGCCAAAGGCTCTGTGGTGCCAGAGGTGTAGCACCTCATGGGTAACACCTGTGGTGTTCTGTACCCCTGAGTGTGGCACTGATGCCTACCATTGTTCGCAGCACCAGGCGTCACTTCCACCCTCCACCCTCCATCATCGGTGAACTGAACAGTCGTGCCTTGAGCCCAGGACCTGTAGTGGTATTGATCAGTTATTAGGATCTCAACATGTTGATCCCAACATTAATGTCGTATCATTCAGAAAATGTTCGACGTGTCATTGCCTGGGGTAGGAAGGTCATGACCGAGAGTAGCACGGGTATGGGTCATGCGGGTCACAGATGACGGGCGGGTCATGTGGGTTATAGCTGGCGGACGGGTCACACAGGTCACAACTGGAGGATGGGTCATACAGGTCACATAGCTGGCGGGTGGGTCATAGAGGTCACAGCTGGCGGGTGGATCATACAGGTCATAGCAGGCGGGTGGGCCATACAGGTCAGAGGTAATGGGCGGGTCATACGGGTCACAGTTGGCGGGCGAGACAGTAAACCAGGTCACCCCCAGGGCTGACGACCTGCCAGGCCACATGACGGGGGTGTATGTAGTGGTGGGGTCCCACCTCTTGAGCGTTCTCCACCAACATATATCCTTTTCAAACTCCTGTGTGCTCTCCCCAGCTACTTGATATATTTTCATTCAGTTCATTCCAGTCAATTATTTCTTTCATATCATGTAATTATTACATCTTTATGATTACTTTATTACATCCTTTCTATCATGCTTCCTTTTTAATTTCGCTTTTCTCTCTTCCATGGTGGACAAATTGAAGGCCTTTTGCCTCTCCCTGTAACTAAACTCCATTCTAGTACCATCTTTGTTGTCCTCCTATGGACCTTTTCTCTTAGTTCTTTGTGCGTCTTGAGGTGCGGAGGCCAAAACTTTGAGAAACTTATTCTAGTCCTCGACTTTCTTCACTCTAGTCATCAACCTATACGTTGTTACATCTTCTTTCTCCTTTCTTGGGTAATGTCATGGCTGCTGACCTTTCCCTGTACCTTACATCTGTTACTTCTGGCGCAGTGGCTGTTGTATGCTTCTCTGGACCTCCTGTGGTCATATCAGTGAGTTTCCACACGGGTGACCAGCCTGGTGCCCCATATTCTTATCTAAGTCGAATGTCAGCTGTGGGTACTGCTCTGAGCACCTTCATGTCCAGTCACCTGAAGACAATTTTTAGGTTGACAGAAGGTAAGTTATTTGTCTTCTGAGAACTCCTGATGATGTGACGTTTTGGGGATGGGCTTTGTGCTATATCATCCCTCATACTTCCTCCTCCACACGTAAATTCCTCCAGTTTGCCTCCTGTAAGATGGTAGCTAGATTTACTTATTTTCACTTTGTCCTGTCCTTACCTCCGTATATTTAGTTGGTTAAACTTCATCATCAGTGCATCTGACCACAGCTGGAGCCTCAGTCTCTTTAGAGACTCTGAGTCAAAGTCCTGTAGCAGTGGCCCCAAGACTGATCCCTGCGACACCCCACCATCCAACCTCACCCACCTGGGTAGATATTGCTACACCCTAGATATCCCCTCCTCTGTCTGCCTGCAGCTCCGACTTTTTCATCAGCTTCTTGTAGGGGACAGTTTTGAGGTGTTTCTGGAAGGCCAACAACACCCCGTCTGCTCATCCCTTTGGTCGATGCCTATATTCTATAACGGAAGCTCAGAAAATTTGTGTTATATGTCCCCCTTGGCTCTTGACGTATACTGTCTCACACTTATGTCGCATCTCTCATAGACATTTATCTCCCATTTGCTTCCTGATCATCTTCATTTTCGTCTAACACACACACACTGCGTCCGCTTGTTGGCTGTCTTGCAATCCCCTCAAAATGATCCAGATACAGACTCATGAGTCCTTCCTTTTACTTCGTCTTTGGGAACAAACACTTGTGCGATCTCTCGAGCGATCCTACACACTCCCAGACCACGTAAGCCAAGATGTCATATGCGACCATAGCATCACGAGCCATTAACGTCCTCATGATGTTTTGCCTAAGAACGGTCAAGTGTTTGCAGGTCGCGCCCCTCTCGCGTCTCGCCACCACTGGTGATCGTGTGTCCTCAACTCTCGTGAACTTCTGGAAAATCATTTACTTCCTCACTTGTTTTCTATGAGTCCTTCCGTTTCCTGCTCCTTGAGATTTCATACAAAAGTTTTGGTTTTAATTTACCTTTTCCACAAAATGTCAGTCATAGATTCTCTCTATCTCTTTACCGTTCTTAATCTTTACCTTCTTATACGTATATGAATCTACAAGTGTTAGGTCATCTATATCTTCATAATACACCTATTTCTTTTATTTTTTTTGACTTGTGAGGAGCCATATCTCTCTCCTCTCTGATGCCCTCTCTCCTCTTCCTCCCTTTCCACAGGTATCTAGTCACTGCTTCCCTCCCAGTAGGTGCCAAGCGAACCCTTTATAGCATTGTCCAACACGTTAATGGTGGATTTCCCTTTCCACTCCATACCCCTTAGGAATCGGTAGAACTTTGTATTTTTACCATTGGAGAGTCTTGGTAATGTTGCTAACCACTGGAGAGTCATGGCAACGTTGCCAGCCACATAAGCGCCATACATGTAAACATTGAGATCGTTCCGTTCCTCGTTCCCTCAACATGACTCGGGAAATTGACCTTTCCACCCCCTCCCCCCACCCCTGAGCCCTACACCACAAGCTGGGACACACGACAGATGAGATCCGTCTATGGGAAGGACAGCTTGCTGTCAAGACGTGAGATCCGTCTATAGGAAGGACAGCTTGCTGTCAAGACGTGAGATCCGTCTATGGGAAGGACAGCTTGCTGTCAAGACGTGATGACTCTTCCCAAGAGATCTTAAGAGACGAGACATTTTCAGTTACAGTTCTTAGAAGTCTGAGAGCATGAAAGGGAGATGATAAATAGGGCGGGAGGAGAAGCAAAGGAGGCGGGGCAGGTACGACATGAAATGCTAACAACAACTGACAAAGTGTTCACAACAGAGGAAAACTTGAGATTTGGAGAGACTGATATTGAACACTAAAGGCACTGGCTGATATGCCAAACAATGTTTAAGTATGTTGATAAGCTACAGATAATAACTACAAACATATTGACGTCCCGAGAGTCAATAACGAAAACTTGTTGAAAAGTTTGTGAAGACTTTGAAGAAAGTTTAGGGATCGTGGGACAGAGGTAAGAGATAATCTGGGGGCGTCTGGCAGCACACATTGATACAAATGATAATAAGAGTTAGGGTGATGGCTGTATCCCATGGGTTGTGACAGCTATTTACGGAGAGAGAGAGAGAGAGAGAGAGAGAGAGAGAGAGAGAGAGAGAGAGATTCATTAAGAATGAACCCAGTCTGTCACCTGTAGAGATGTGGTTGAAACCAAACATTTGGAAATATTATTGCATTTCCCGAACAGAATCGTCGCAAAAAAAATAAATCATTGTATCAAGCTGGTCGAGATAATCTGACATTTTGATTACGAATTATTCCAAGGGAATGGGGAGGCCAATTTGTTTTTTGGGGGGGTGTATGTTTGTGTGGGGGGGCACGTGTGTGCACCGCAAATTTTCACGTGCAAGTGTTAAAGAATGAAAAAATTCTGTCCACGTCCGCAGAGTTATGTACAACAGTTGTCCAGCGTCCGGCAGCGTCCATCACGCCCGCGCTGCCGGACGTACGGTCGCGTTCCCTCCGGACGCATGTGTCAACGTCAGCTGTTCAGGGCTGGAGGACCGTATGTACGCACGTGCGTACGCTGCGGACTAGCATTACGCCGGTGATCTTGTTTATATATTCATTTTCTTTTACGATTAAAAGCTATGTTGTACTTGTAGAGTCAGGGGTTGTGAATGTTCATAGAAAATGAAGTGTTTCTGTGTTCAGATTAATTTCATTTCGTTATAAGTTAGTGGGCGGTGTGCTTGTGGGTGCGGGGAGAGAGTGAGTGAGTGAGTGAGTGTGTGTGTGTGTGTGTGTGTGTGTGTGTGTGTGTG
>JAUTXX010517039.1:2553-21371 GCA_032273605.1 Panulirus laevicauda | reverse complement strand
TAAATAGTGCGTCTCATAGCCCTAAGATACGAAACAAAGCGTTGTAATAGGAAGAAATATTATGTATATTATGTTATGGAAAAGGATAGAAGAAAGGTAAATATTTAATGAAGAACTGGAATTATTTGTTATGCGTCATCTATTCACGATATGTATAAGAAAATTAGTATTTGATTACTGTACGATATTAGTTGGATAGTTCTCTATCGTTGTAGGTCTTTTTTCCATAGATTCAAAGCTTAATTGGGGTCCAATAACCCTAAACTATGTCCCAATATAACGAAAAAACTCAATATCTTTACGTGATCTTTTACCAAAGTACTTTGTAACTCACTCTGGTGTGTCATTCATTCGTCTAGTAACATTACATACAACTTTGAGGACAAGAATTTACCTTAATGACAGAATACACTGGTTGGAACTATCTTGTTAACCAATGCCAATGCTAGTTTGCCGTCGACGGACGAGGACAGAGTGTTGGAGGTGAGGGTCAGGTCAGGCGTCATTTGCTCGCCGGTGGAGTTTGGCGACCGGCTGGGGTCCTGCACGGCGGAAGGGAAATCCATTCATTTCGGCGATAATCATGGGTGCAGTACACATACTGCTGCTTCTTGTCATGGTAAGTTCTTTTAAGAGGGCAAGGGAAGGTAGTTTGCTTTCGATGAAAGTTCACAGAAAATTAGAATCGCCACTACCTTTTGTAGGGTGATTTTGTTTTCCCTTGGTTTCCTTTATTATAGAATCATTTGTGTGTTTTGTATTGCATCAGTCTTAAAAGAAAGGGGGAAAAAAAATATACTTTTGCGTACAGTGAATAATCTGTGCACATTTTTTTTGTATTGCGTGTCTCCTATGGGTATGTTTTAAGGTTATATCTTTCATCTGCAAAATCTCTGCATATGGTTCATGGACATTATCCTCATGGTGACTTTATGCCTTTAATCCATACCTTAGGTTTAGTTCGTTATAATTTTTTTCCGTTAGGTCCTCTTTCATCTTGAGTTTAGTGGCTTGGCTCCATGTTGGACTATATTTTATTTTATTCGGGCATGTTATGGTGTGTGGACAAGACTGCACTTGCAAGATCTGTCGCTTTAAAATATATTTACATTGCGATATGACGGAAACTGCTTAATAGAATCAAAACGTTCCATATTACGTGTCATTTCATACTTTCATCTACGATATTTCAAATTCGATTTTTTCCATGGTGACTTCTATAATATTTTCTGATGGCACATGCACATCATTTCAATGGATCCCATCCATATTTCTATTTTGTTACATATTCCAGTACGTTTTAGCCTGCATTTTTTGGGATAAACGGTTCAAAGACACTTTAATCGGTTTTTGATGTCATCCTTTTAGCTACCTGAAAGATTTTATCTGCAGAAAGGTATATAATATCCACCTGACCTGGGAGGGTATTTATACATGCTACAAAGAGGAGGCCCAGAATGAAATAATTTAGATTGACTTTGTGCCACTTTGTTTTTGCCTAATAGTTGAAAACGCTGTAGTCTCGTGATTCCTAACTTGTTCCGTATTTTGACAATTTGCCTAGAAGCCTTTGTTGTAGTGCCCTATCAAATGCTATTTGAAAGTGGGCTAAATGCAGATTATAGACATGCCTTATGATTGATGCTCATTCTCGTCACGCGTTGTTTTCCCATTCCTTGCATAAGTTCAATAAAACGTAATGCTCTTAAATTTGTTCTAAACTTGTATCTTCTACAACACATTAGGATTTGACTAACTCTTTATTTGATTCTAATAGCAGAGTAAGAGGTAATGCAGGCATTTGTCAGTAAAACTACCTTGAAAAGTAAAAGCCCAGTACAGCTCATCACTGTTAGCTTTGGATATTTACTTAGCTTTCCATTGGTAGCAAGGTTGAGGGGTAAGTTATTAACCTGTGCTACCTTAACAATTTAATTTAAAATTGGAATTATTTCAATTGTGCCAGCTAACAAGTATGCAGCTTTTAAACCTTGTACAAGTAATTTCAAAATGCAGAAAGTATTAGTTCATAATGGTTGTACAGTTTTCGCTGAAAAATCATTTTGGTGTAAAATTGAATAATTTTGTATTGCTGCTGGCTTTGGAGACCGAGATTTTCTTGTGCATTGGAACTGTAGTCCTGAGAATAATGGTTGCAGAGCACAATTTTGAGCATTATATTTAGTGTACAACATTAAAGGCAATAGTAGTAAGGGTTATGTATACTATGGCATAAATTGTGGTGTTTGTAACCTCAGAATTATACTTGTAAAATTAAAGTTCCTGCGAATGCCTCTTACAACCTCGCCTAGTAGCCAAACACTAAAAATGTACCCATTTGCTTGCAAAAACAAAAGTACCTTGCAGGTTAGTTTGAGAGGGTAAATTTAATAATATTTAGGTTTATGCTGAATGAACAGAAGTGTCATGAATGATAGCTTTAAGTCTGGAAGGTTTATTCTTGGAAATGAAAAGATACATGTAAGGAAAACCTCGGTGCGAGTTAGATTTCAGTTCACACGTGTATTTATCAAATACACGTCTCTAATGATCATGTATTTGGAGGAGTATATAGCTGCAAATGCTTCTTTGAAATACATGAACTTCATAATGTTGCAAAACATTGTTCATATCGAGTGTTAATACTTCATATTTTTTTACATACTGGTAAGCTCACATGTTAATGTTTGTTGCAGTGCGTAGGGAAGGTGTGTGTACAGGAACACACTCACCAGCCTCCTTACTACCCTCCAAATCCCAATCCTCAGCCATATGGACAAAGACACCATCAGGAGCCAGCTCCCCACACGAAACCACAGCCGGTACATCAGGCTCATCCACAGCCTAACCCTAGACCACCCAGCCTAAATCCTGCACAGCCTGTCCATACTAGAGGTTTGTAATGTTTGATTGAAGGTGAAAAATTGTTTTGGATTCTGGGCCTGTTTAAACTGATTAAGAAAATGGATATCACTTTTGGGTATTATGGGCTGACTTTATGGCAGTAAAGTATTTTCAGTTTTTGAAATGTGTGAACCAAAAGTCATTAAATCTTATTGTACATGAAAAAAGGAAAAGTGTATGAGAAAGTACAAAAAATAGCTAAGATGTGTGGCTGTGACACTTCTAAAGTTAAAATGTAGAGGCCCTAGCTAAGACAGACAGAGGTGGGGTCAAGATAGTTGGGGTATGAGCCTCTAGTGCAGATTCATCATTGTTTATGAAAAATGTACATGTAGAAAGTACGATTAACTCGTGACCATGAGAGAGTCCTGAAGGTCGATTTTATATTAGCGTTTTGGAATGTGATGCATTAAACCAAAATTTTAATAGGGATACTTGCACTGTAACCTTTATGCCATTCGGTAACTCTACAGGGGAAATTTTTCAGTTGAAACAAAAGAATCATCAGTGGACAAGCTGCATGGGCACTTCCCAAGTGATCTTCTAGCAGAGTCACTTGGGCGACGGGTTGAGGATACTCAAGTCCAATGTCTCAAGACCCACATGCTTGTTACCTTTAGGTAAGTAAATTGGGCACCGGGAACCACTGGGAGCAGTTTTAATAAAAGTATTGGTTTTAAGACTTATGTAATTTAAGGTATGGTTTTGAATGGGATCAAGCAGTGGGTAGTGATCTCAGTGTGAATGAAGCCTGAAACTTCCATACTAAAAACGGAGACTTGAAAAAGTAAAAATGCACCTTCGGGTCAACTGAGTTGAGGGAATGCAAAACTTTAGTACACCCTGTTTGAACACCCGAAGCTTAAGGATTGTAGTCTGGATACCTGCAGTTCGAGTTTAGTCTTGCATTATAGTGTACATATGCATGTCTGTGTATGTTGTGTAAGTGTGTGCATGTATGTGTATACAAGTGGATGGGTCTTTCTTCGTCTGTTTAAAAATTCTGTAAATTTGGCAATTTGACTATTTTCAATATGAGGAACCTAAAAGATTTCATATCTAGCATTAGTAATGCACAAAAACAGTTGCCTTGTAGTGGTGCAAAGTTCCCATTCTTAAAAAAGTAGTTTTGCAGGTTTTCCTCTCCATTTTCTGGCTACATCTACCCTCACCAGCACTTTACGAAATGCTTGCTCTTCCATGGTCAGAACTCCTTGGAAGCTAGCCTTCAACTCAAACATGGGACATGTGGTGACCAAGAGAGTAGGATTTTCCACCAAGGCCATTCTTTTCTTGACCCAGTCATCGAGGTAATGGAAGTACTATACCTTAAACTGACTGCATAAAGATATCCAGAGAGTTTAACAGAAGATGGATTAATTTTTGCAAAATTTAGTCTATCTAATTTGTATTTGTTTGGTTGTACAGTTATGTTTGAAAAAGATTCACGAACTAGTGTCAGTAATCCAATTTGTATACTAACGAGGGTTTTTGGTGTATATTAATGGCAATTACATGTGGCAATATTTTGACTTGCTTTGATGTCTTCAGTGGCATATATTTGAAATTTTGATTATATTACAGTTGCCTTCATGTTTGCTTTACTTCCTTGAAAGCTACGTAGATGAGATCTATAATTTAATGTGTAGTGTTGTTGAATTAAAGTGAACAAGCCGTTTCTTGTATTTGCCTATATCAGAGGGGCCAAAATGTGCCATGATTGGACTGAAATGGCTTATTTCTTGATTAACATTGCAATTTTCTCCCACATAGCATCGATTGATGGTCCAGTGGGAGCCAGACATTATATGTGAGGATGACTCTAGTGTTATAGTGCGCTGTGATCGTCCAGATGACTATAATAAGACTGTAGAATGGAAATTGGAGACTAGGAACCTATTGGCCACAGTGGAGCGGTCTACCCACCCAGGTGGGCTGTTTGTAACTATTCATACTGGGTTGACATTACTGGCTATGTTACTGCTACTACATTTCTAATTTTGGTTAGCTGTGATTCTGATATACCTTGAAGCCATTGGGTTACCTTTGTTGTAAAATTCGTTCCCTTTGATGTGTGAAATGTTATCAAACCAGTCACTTAATCACAGGTCCCAAGATGTGGATGGAGATCCAGCGAGGAGAAGGTCCCACTGCCCCACCTCTTACAGATGAGGTGGTTTATATTGGAGACATCATGACTCTGGTGTTCACCCTTTCTGACAATGTCTACTGGTTTGATTCTAATATCTTCACCTGCTATGCTGTGGATGGTATGTAGAGAAATGATGGCTGTTAAACCAGTATCAAGTTTAAAACTTAAAATATGATTTAGAAATATTAACTAAAAGGCAGTAACATTAAGTACACACAGTAGGCAGTAGTAGTCTATAGGAACATTTGGAAGGAGCCTCATTTCAGGACTGAAATTGGCTTGTTGTATTTCTTGTGTAAAGTGGAAGATCATTCCTCCTACAGGAAAAGTAATAAATACGAAAGGAAAGTGAACAAGATCTGTTTATGGTCCCTTCTGGTGATAGCCAAGTGTCTTAAATTGTCAGATACTAACTGAAGGAATAATAACAACAATGCCTAATGGAAAGTGGATAGAAAGCTTAAATTATGCATTGAAAGATGACTGAATGCATACTAGGCAGTCTCCAGAATGGCACTTAACACAAAAACATCGTACTGGTAATTCCCTGATTAGTTCAAAGGGGACGTTACATTACATTATACCATATCTTGTCCTACTCTGGGGGCTCTGGAAGCCAGCCACTTCACCAGATGGAATCACAAGTTGAAAGTGTTGTAACAGAGTTGTTTATCCTTGAAAGATGCAAAGGTTTAGTTGTAAGAGTACAGATATATTAATGGAATTATGCACTATATCCTACCTTTTGTATAAACTTCCAGTTTGCATAAGGTACTTCTTTTTATCTGCTTAACTAGAACAGGTGCACAATTGATACTGGCATTGATTAGTTTACACCTGGAAAGCATAATAGTCAGAGATGGGAAATTTGTGTCCTTTATATGCAAACAGAAATGGTAATCCTTTGGATGTGCTCCTTTGCAATTTTACCTTGACCATTTATAATTTGGAAACTAATTTTTTTTAAATTTCAGGTGGTGAAGAGAAAAAGCAGATACAGTGGGAATCGAATGAGAAGAGTCCAATAACTCCTAGGGCAAGAGCATATATTGGTGAAACTACAGTCGTTGAAAATGGTTGTTCGGTGAAACCCAAAATTTTTTCACACTTCCATAAGGAAAAACACAACAGGCCTAGTGGTGACTTGGTCACCCTTCATTATGCATACTTCAAGGTATGATGACTACTTAACCCAAAACAAGTTTTAATTTTTAACTTGAAAAATAGATGCAAAAGTGTAGAGGAATATGATCATTTTTGCAAGTGGTCTTTAGTATATTCTGAGAAATGGGAATTTTTTTCAAATATGCTCTAAAATGTTTAAATGTATCGCTAAGCATTAATAAAAAAAGGTACTAATGTTAAAATTGTAGGCTTTCAGATTTCCTACATCAATGAAGATAATCATTCAGTGTAATGTGCAAGTGTGTTACAAAGAATGTCTTGAACCTCCCCCCTGCAGGTAAGTGATGCTTGGAAATGGAAATTTCAAGCCATTGGTATTTGTATGTGTATCCCTTTCTTACCCCACCATTTCGCTTCTAACTACTAATAGATTTCTTCCCACACCATATATTTGCAACACTTTCCACACAGCTTCTCTCCCTCCACTTCTTTAAGCATTGCTCTTTCACATTCTTCAAAGCAAACACCTGATCCACACATCCTCTGCTAATCCAATCTGATACACTGAGTGTTGCCACCCTTTGAATTGTCGGTAAGAAACGACTTGTTAACTACAAACTTTCCCCTCCGAAATGCAAACTTGAGATTGTTCCCCTTGTCTTTATGAAATGGCACTACAGACATTCTGCCAATCCTTGGGCACCTCTCCATGATCCATACACCTAAAAAACCCTAACCAATCGACATTAACCCCTTGGAAAAAATTTTTTTTACTGTAGTATCATCCATCCAGTTACTTTGCCACATTTTCATTTTTCACATTATTTTAGCCATGTATATATACTGTATACATTTTGTTAATGAACTTAGCTTGTTTGTGGTATGCTCTGGCTAGTCTACTGACCGCATATCAATCTCGCTTCCCTACATAGTGGATCCCAACACCACCTTTACATTCAACCACATGGATACTTAGTCTGTTTCTTCACCAATCCTGTCCTTATGTCTGAACAACTTGCTTGATGAAATATTCTAAAGATTTACATAAAGTTGGTTTGACTAAACAAAAATACCTATGTTTAAAGATGGACAAGATGTTGCTGACTTTACAAACGTTAATTTCCGTAGTGATGCGTTCCATCCTAGAATTCATGAGGAAAGAAAGAGACGTCGTCGTCGTCAGGCAGAAGCAGCTGCTGAAGAGGGTGCTCATGAAGTAGACCAAGTCCAACTCTTTCGTTCCATAGATGTGTTCATGCCAGAAGAAGGTGGTGAAAAAAGTTAGTATTTTGGCATTAGTTAAAGAATGTGACTGACATGCTGGTAAGAACATGAATATTTGTTTTATAAAACCTTTTACTGGTGTTCAATGTTGGTAATAAAGAGGAAGGGTTACTTCATACAAGAACTGTGGAATTTTAAGAAATTTGATAAAAATTCAACACATCCATTAAGAATAATTTTGGAATCTGACTCTTGGTTTAAACTTTTGCACCTGTTTGTCTTTTGGAAGTTTCACATGGTAGCCTTTTTGTTTCTAGTCATTAGTAATAGTTAAAAACTGAATTGACTGCATGCATGGAGCAGTTTGAAATGTAATAAAAAGTTTTCTATGCAAAGTTTTCTGACAGCACATTAAATTGAATATCTTTACAGAAATCAGAGTATCGTCTCCTATTGTTGCTCAAGCTCTCCAAGACTTCTGCTACAGCCCAACAGTATATTACTCGACTGTAATAGGCCTCATATGTGTTATAATACTTCTGTTGATAGTAGTGTGTGTTTTTTGCTTTAAGAGCAGAATGCCAAATGTATCTTTCTTTACTCCAACCAAATCTTCAAACTAATTGTATTAAACTACAGATTGAAATTTGTAAAAGTCCTGCATTTTGAAAACGGCTATGTAGTAATTCAAATAAAACCTGAAAATTTGTTTGTCTTTTAATTTTGTGCAGTGAAACTGGCATATGAATTTAAGTAACCAGAGTATTGCTTATAAAAATGTTAAATGAAAACCTGAAATTTTACCAGATTTCTAAAACATTGCTGTTCAATTGATCAAAATGGTTCAGATGTGATAAACTTGGGTAAAGTCCAAATGCAATAGAGCATAGTATTCAAAGCCTATAGCTTGTAAACCCATTTTCCTGATGGCAAGAATTCACAAAATTGCCTTCCTATAAAGCAAGAGGATGTTTAAATTTGGTAAATTTTAGGTTGGAAAACATTTTTACCATAAAGGTTTCCTTAAATATAATGCTGTAAAAAGAATTAAACATTTCATCGCACATTAATGACAGACGTGATTTTAAGATTAAGCACCTACTTACAAATACGCAATATTCATAAAATATTTACAAACTATCTAAAGTCGGATTATGACATTATTTAAGACTAAATAATATGTGCCTGTCACAGAAGGTGACTAAAATGGGTAGACATTGAGGCTGAAAATTATCCTCTAAAACTTTTACTTCAACAATACAGGGAACAAAAAGGGGCAAAGCGAGAATATTTCCTTTAAGGCTTGGTCCTGTTCTTTATGGTTCCTCGCTAATTTAGGAAATGGCAAATTAAAAAAAAAATAGAGCATACCATCATAATACTGCCCACGTATGTCTGTACTTAAACTACCATACATTGGATGCTTTGCATATAAAATAATATCTGGTTAACCATTTTTGGGTTTTACTTGATAGGTTTCTTTTGTTAGCGAGGTAGTGCCATGAAATGAACGAAAAATGTCCCATCCACTCATACATATATAAACGCCCATACATTAATGTTCATCCATTCCTGGCAATACCCCATCCCACAGGAAATGGCATTGCTATCCCTTGCTTCAGGGTGGTAGCACCATGAAAACTGACAAAAACCCATTTGTTCACAATGTCACGTGTAATGCACCAAAACCAAAGCTCCACATCAAGGCCCCACAAACCTTTCCAATGTTTACCCCCAGACATTTCACATGCCCTGGCTCAGTCCATTGTCAGCACATCGATCACCGGTATACCACATCCAATTCACTCTGTATCTTGCACGCTTCTCGCCCTCCTGCTTTGATTATTGTAAACATACAACTCGACACTGCATTCATCCACACTCTTCAATTCTGCTGCTGCTCTCAATCTCCATCTTGTCTTCACAGCTTCCTCAAACTCTCATTTGGACATTATATCTGTGGGATAGACTAAATTTAGTAAATTTTAATGCCTCCATGACTGTTTCTACCCATATATCAAAATCTCCAAAACTTTTCTCTCCTTTGATGGTCCTGCCTCGACTTGAACATACTTTGGTGTTACTTTAACATTAAATCTTCTTAGAAATCTCACACTATGGGAACTGCTAAATCTGCCTTCAAGAAACTGGGTGTCCTGTTTACAAGACGAAACTTTAATTCTTGTATGGGGTACTGCTCTCACATCTGTGATGGTTCTAGATCTACATCCATACTCGACAGTCGAGTCAAAAGCAGTTCAACTTATAAACTGTCCCAAGATAATTTGACCTATGCTGCAATGTTAGTTCACTTTCTTCTCTAAGTATTACTTTGATTTTTGCTCCTGAAAGCTGATTGCTTGTGTGCCCCTAACCACGAGCGAGACTATGCATTACTAGAGAAGCTACCATGTGGCCATTAGAAACTCAGGGCCATTTTGATACCTGCTGCTTTCCCTACACATTAAAGCTTTTTAGCTCTCTACCTTCTCATGTCTTCACTATGACCTGGCACATTTTAAAACAAAGGTCTTCTGCTTCCTCGAAAATTTGTAAATACTTGACCATCTTTTTCCCTTTGATGTGCACTTTGACAACCTATACCCACACTTAAATGCAAACAGTATTCTCAAACATTTATACACTGAAATGACCTGAAAAGCACTTAACCATCCTCTCAGCAAAGTAGTAACCCTTAATGAATACAGTCCATAAATATCAGTAAAAAATAATAATCCACATGTATTTGCCATTTCTTATGTTAGTAAAACTAGGAACAAATGAAAGAATGACCTCATTTGCACATACCAACTCTCCAGCTTTTAAGTAATGCACTGAAACCAGATCTCCCTATCCATGGTCTGGTCCCACACACCTTTTCATGGTCTGAAGGAAAGAATGTAAACCAACAAAAAAATTAAGATATGTGCAAAAGGAATAAAAATAAAGTACTGAAAATAAGATATATTCATGCTGTCAATGGACTGAACTAGGACAAGTTTTGTGGGGTCTGGATGTGGAAAGGGAGCTGTTGTTTCGGTGCACTTTCCCAGTGCTACCTCGCATGTGCACAGGGAAAGGAAGGGTGCCATTTTCATGTGTGGCAGGGTGGCGACGGCAATGGATGAAGGCAGCAATTATGGGTGTGTACATGTGTATGGGTTGGGCCATTCTTTTATGTTTCCTTGTGCTACCTCGCTAACGTGGGAGACAGCAACAAAGTAAATTAAATAAAAATATTTATGAAGAGCTTCAAAGATATCTTGGTATGGAAAAACTTTCAAGAGAATATCTTAATAAACACATAGAAAAATGTCTGGGACTGTAAAGAAGCACTACAATGAGGAAAGATATATAGGCATGTAGGAAGGATGTCTTCAAAAACCCTACGGACCTTCCAAAAATTCATTAGAACCAAGGCTCAGGAACACTATTAGTTATAGAGAGAATGTACAGAAAGGAAACAAGATGGATGTTTTTAGGCTCAACAGAGAGTATTATTCAATAGTGAAGTAACTTAGATAACAATGTTAGACGGAGTCATGTACAGAAGGGAAGTAATTTTGGCGACAGACTCCTCACAAACCAAAAGCTGTAATGAAAAAGTAGCCAATATTTGTAACAAGGGGTCAGTTCTGAAATCAACTGCATAAATAACAAGCTTTAAAATTTTTCAGTCAATGCAATGAGTAACTTACCAATCTAATCAACATTTTACATGCACAAATCTTAACAGAAATGGTATGAAAAAGAGCAATAGAATAACTTGTTTATTTTACACAAGTCCAATGTGTTAACCAAGAACACAAGGGAGAAAGATGACAACTCATTTATACAGTATTTACATAAGTGGCTATGTTGGAATTCAATCAAGTTTTAGCTCAGCTTTTTTGTCCATCTTGTAATACTTTGACTATTAAGATTTCTAAACATTCTACATTTCAAGAGAAAGAGCATGTATGCAAATAAAGCAAGAAATCATAAACTAGCTGATATATTTTGCATTCATTCACACATATGCTCTAATGAAAATTTCTGAATAATGTTAAAACAAAAATTCTCCTATAAACTTGAGAAATTTTTATGGCTACCATAAAATTTCCTCAATGTACAAAATACAATAAATAATGCGAATGATCAAGAATGCATTTCTTTTTCAAAATCAATTTGAAATATATGTTGCTTCACAAAAAACACTTTAATTTAGCCGACAATAAGAAGTCCATCATCAGTAAAGACATATGGAGGAACTTCCAAGTTGAGTGGTGCAGGGCCTTTGCGTATGCGACCAGCTGTATCATAATGGGACCCGTGGCATGGACAGTAGTATCCACCATAATCACCTAGAAAGAAAGAAAAAAAAAATCATAATTGGGAATAATATCTCAAAAGTTATAAATACCACAATGAATTTTACTATTGATTCATTTATATTCCCTATGTGTCATAGAAGGCGACTAAAAGGGGAGGCAGTGGGGGGCTGGAAATTCTCCCCTCTCGTTTTTAATTTTCCTAAAGAAGGAACAGAGAAGGGGGCCAAGTGAGGATATTCCCTCAAAGGGTCAGTCCTCTGTTCTTAACGCAACCTCGCTAGTGCGGGAAATGATGAAAAGTATGAAAAAAAAAACCAAAGGCCCCTTTTAAAGGGTCTCTTGCAGCTTCAAGGCCAACCCCTTGCAGAATAAATAATAAAGCACTTTGGGGCAAGAAGGTCTTTGATGAGATGGCACTGTACTCCTATGGTCTTTGATGAGATGGCACTGTACTCCTATTCATTCACTAATGAAGATACAACCTCAGCGAATATCATTACATTATAATTATTATTATTATCATCCCAAGACCTCTTTCAGAGAAAAAGTGCCAGTGTTACCCAGGACCTCCTTCTGCAGACTATTTCCAGTAGCAGGAAAATAGGGAATCTTCTTAAGTGAGAAGCCTTTCATCACCACTGCATTCCCAACGATACGGCCCCATTAAAGGGGACTTGCTCGTATTGCAACCTTGATTAAGAAAAGTCCAGTAACAACCCTCACTGAAAATACAACCTCTAGTCACAGGTCTCCCTCCCCCAAAAAAATATACTGATGACAAAATAAATACACACAGAAATAACCTGGGAAACACTGAAGAACTGACCTCCTAACTTAATCTTAAACTCCAACCCTCTGGAAATATACCAATCATGAACCACACTCTATACAAACACAAATCAAACCCTCCCACTTACACTCTGGACATCATTCATCACTACACTGTATCAAGGTATCTCAAGACCCCTAATGCTTCAAGTGCAATTACCATAAAAAGATAAGAACTTACTACTCCAATACCCTGCACTTTCTGCACAGAGAAGCACATAAAACATCACAACATTTCATGACCTGTGGACTCGACCAGTGGATGTGGCAAGCTACCCGAGTGCTAAAGGAACCTTATACAGAGAGAAGGGACTTCTAGGGCAAGAGAGTATTACTTTTCAAAAGCAGAAACAGAAGAAACTGCCTAAATAGGAACTTTTTCCTTTTAAGGATAAGTCATCTGTTCTTGACGCTAATTCGCTCTCACGGGAAATGGATAGCATGTATGGGGGAATCAAGTAAACATCAACTTTACAAACTTACCTGCATCAGTAATAGGTACACATCCAAGATGGGTACATACACCTAGAACAACCAGCCACTTTGGCTCTGCGCAGCGAACACTGTCGGGCTCTGGGTCTCGCAGGGTGGACAAATCTACGCTGGCCTCTTTTTCAATATCTTCATCAGTCCTAGAATTCAAAACAGCTTAACATTAACACTTTAAAATTTTATACTATATAATAACATCCCAAATTTTCTTCAGACACACTTTCCCAAGAAGAACTACTTTATGCTTATCAAATAAAACAAATTCCCCAAAACTTGCTCCTCATTCTTATTCACATTCATCTTGCACACTGTAACTATTTTGCTTATATATGCCTACACCACATTTACAATAACATTCCCTAATAAGAACTCTCTGAAGCCTAGATTATTCCACAACTCAAGACTTTTTGTGGATCAGTTTCTGAAATGTATGTCAACTTTGCAACTTATCTACTTGAAAACAAAGTGCTAACAACCTGACACTCATCCTTTACTCCTTTAGTCCATTCGCATGCTTCCTTATGTCTAAGCTATTTCAATGCTTCTACCTGTTATCTAATTCATGGTACTAAGACAATACTGGGGAGTGGAGCACATTACACGATCATATTTCATTTATTTTCATTAACCAAGCATTTCTGCATTATCTAAAGCATCCATGCCTTAGCACAGCAAAGAGGGTACCTTGGAAAAATGTGCATCACTATAATTTGCTAGAAGTTGAGTCGGTAATTACACAGATTAGTTTAACTCATTCAGTTTCCATTTGTTTTATTTGACAGTCAGATATTAATCCCCACAGATGCACCTGCTATTCATTTCCTTTTTGAAAATTTAGTACACCATTCTGCTACTTACTATCCTTTGAGCAGAGGCTGCCTATGGTAGGGGATAATCAGTCCTGCATGTACCCTGAACAGACAACTATACAACAGTTGAGATGAAGTCTTATTCATCAAGCACTATGCACTAGCCCTGCCATCAATGGAAAGTCTCATCAAAGATAGCAAAAGAGAAGTAGGTATTCACCTTATTTCAAATCCTTCATCTTTAACCTCACTCTGCCTACTATCAGAGCATTGAAATTCTACTCATTTATGTATCACAATCATTTGTAAATAACCAGTAAGCTGTATTTCAGAAATATATATCCTTGCCTACATCACACTTAGGTTCCACATCTTGTAAAGATTCTCATTAATAACAACCAAGAATAAAGCTATTTTGCATTTACATCAAATGATATCCCATAATCAATGATAGAATTAAAACAATGTGATATTCATTCGTTATAAAAACTCACCTGTGTCTAACAAATAGAGGCTTGCCTCTCCATTTGAAGGTGACCGACTTGCCCTCAGGAACATCGTTCAAATTGACCTCAATCTTTGCCAAGGCCAACACATCAGCACTAGCAGACATAGATGAAACAAACTGCGTAACTATTGTCTTGGCACTGTATATTCCTGCTACAGTGCCACCTTGCCAGGAAAAAAAAGTACCATTGAGAATATTCTTTACCAAATTCTTTACATACAGGACAAAGATCATGCACGATAAATCGCGCAGACATGACTGCTGAATCTATAGTTCACAAAACAAAGTTCACTAACTGATCCCTGCTGGCAAAGGAAATACTAATGTCTGCACTGTAAGGGATTCCTGTCTCTCCAGCATACAATTTTTTCTTTGATTCTGCTGCATGTACAAGCAATACCATAGGGTCTATCAAACAATCTACTCTTCCTGATGGAGCATAGTTGAAATGGGTTTCCCTAACTTTCACACAGCCGATCCATTCATCTTATTGTATTAAGTCTTTCACCTCTTGCATAAGACTTGCGAAGCCTTTTTATTTACAATATCATATTCAGTCTCACCTATTAAACAATACTTACAGCATTATGCAAAGCACTAGAAACCTAATGGTCATTCAGAACTTTTCAATATGAAAAAAATATTTAAAAACTTTAAACTGTTTATTCTTTCTTTTTCACCCTTGTATGCCATCTGCATCAATGATGTAGTGCCACGAACAGATGAAGAACGGCCTCATTCTTTCACATCCACTTACTGTCAAGTATAATGCACTATATCTAGAGCACCCTTCCCCCACCATCCACAACCAGGATCCATAGACCTTTGACCACTTCATACTTGGTTCAGTCAATTGGCAAGTCATTCCCTGGACACCATAATGCTCCATTTCACTCTATCCTGTGCACACCTGACAACCTCCTGCATGCTCAAGCCCTGACTCATCCAAACCTCCACCATCTCATTCCCATATTTCCAATTTCATTTTTCTGTTCTTGTCCCTTCTAAATCTGACACATATATCCTCTGTCAACTTCACCTAACTCATCCTCTCCATATGTCCAAACACAGGAAACAGCATCGCCAACCCCTGTATCAGCAAGGTAGCACCAGGAAAACAGAAAAAAAAAGGCCACACTCATTCACATCCAGTCTCAAGCCATCATGTGTAATGCATCGAAACCACAGTTCCCTATCCACAACACGGCCACACAGATCTTTCCATGATTTACCCTAGACACTGTTTATAGCCCAAGCCTCACAACCATATAATAATGTAGGCACTACTTTCCCTTCTAACATACCAATTTTTTGCTCTCTGAGATACTGTTCTCTCTTTCCACACATTCTCAATTGCTCCCAGAACCTTTGCCCCCTCCTCCTTTCAGCCTTATACAAAAAAAAAAAAAAAAAAAGTTGTTCACTAGGGACCTGAGTTCTAAACCCATATGAGATACGAGGTGCAGTTTTCTGCCCTATTTCAAATTTCCTATAACAGCCAAGAGCCATACATAGACACCATGTCATAATCAATTATAATTCACTCAAAATTTCATAGTTGTCAGATACTTTACAAATACCACAGTGGAAGGGCTTCACAGAGTGTGCTTATAGTGGCTGTGAAAGTGATACTTGAGCATTAGCAGACACAAACATAAACAAACAGCACCCATGGGAAAAATAAGATGCAATAGATGGAAAGTAGTAATTAGGAAGAATATAATGGTGAGCAACAATATATTCTAACTGGGCCTTGTGATGAAAAGAAGCAGAAACAGGCTCAAAGACTATGACACTGCCAAGGACTCTTAAAAAGATTAAAACTACAAACAAGACTATGACGAACACACAGTACCACCATTCTTGATATGTGGGCCTGCCTGGTGACCATAGTTGGCTTCCTGAGCACTGCAAGAGCCCCAAAGATTTGGGATCCTAGGCTAAGAAGGTAAGGTAGCTTTCACAGGCACCCATTTATAAGCTAACCCCAAAGAGAAGGATGAACAGCATTTTTGTGTGATTCTTTAAACACATTTCCTTATGCAAACACATGCTATTTCTCTGCAAATTCTACAACAAATTCTTCGCATAACTTTTAAGTCAAACATGTGAAATTCATTTTTCATACTTTTTTCCAATTCAGCAAGGTGGGGCTACATCTAAAGAACTGTAAAATGATAATCACAGTTCAGGCAATGATTCAGTATGCACCAATCTCTTTGGAATGTGTGAATGTAAAACAATAAACAAAACTAAATACAAAGTACTTTGGACTTACCTCCAACAAGCATATATGTAAATGATCTTCTAGAGCTTGCAGATTCTGCAGACTTGGAACGAGAATCCAAAACATCTTCACGTCGATAAGCGCTAAAGTCTGGTACCTGGATGTCACTGTGAGCATATCGTACTTGTGAACTCACTGTGAAAAAGTTCCATAACATCATTATCATAATATCATCAGAGACAGCAGCAACTAAATATGTTGATGAAAAACATAACATTCAAAACCAGCATGACAAAGTAAAAAATCCAGAAGATTTTATGAACATAATATTTGAAAATATTCAAAATTATTATGATGAGATCATATAGCTGTCATTATTATGGAATTTATAAACAAATGTATAAAATTTTACTTATACACTTTAAGAAATATTCAGTTATATTAAATAAAACAAGATATATCTTATCTTTCTTTAAATGTGCACAAAAGAAAAACTACACTCAAATGCTGGATTAAAAAGACAAAATACAAATAAATAAATGCATTATACATTTCATCTTTACATGCTTACAGCACCCACAAAGTTCTTTGCTGCCTCTGCATCAAAAGACAACGATAAGCTGTTCACCCTTTCGTGCAATAATACCTTTCAAAGGTGTTGGACATAATACAACAGAAACCCTTGATAAAAGTATGTTCATGGATTGCATTTATATTTACTTTCAAATAGCTTCTGATATGATACCACATCAAAGGCTTCAGGGATTAAATTCAACAGGTAGACATTTAGATGTATGACTAAATGAGGGAAAAAAATCTAAGCGGCATGATGTTGCATCAGATATCCCCAAACTAAGGGTTCAGCTCTGGGGCCCTTACTATACCGTACATACATCACCTGCCTGAACAAAATGATAAAACATACAATGGTACTTTTCACTGACGATACTAAAATTTTCAATCTGATAGCTAATCAAGATGATTGCCACAGACTGCAAGATGACCTTACAAAGATATGGAAATGGAAGGGAAAACTGGCTAAGATTTTGAAGTTTCACACAGCAAAAAGGCAGCATAAGCATACTGCAAGAATAGAGATGATATAATAGTACAAAATCCATCTGAAAGAAATGCAGTGAAATCATACAAGGATATACAATTTATCACCAAGTTAAAATTTGAAAAACATATCTTGGGAGAAAAGAAGTCAATTCAACGATGGGCATTACCATTTCAATGCTTTGATGACAATACTTGCATGACCCAATACAAATTTATGATAAAACCACTCGGAAATTTTGCAAGTGCAGTCAAGTCATTTCACTGTCAAACTCCCTGATAAAATAGAGGAAGTCCAATGCACAGTCATTAGACAACTCCTATGAATGAAAGACAATCTATCCAGAAGGGATAAGGTGACTGAAACTGACCAATGATACAGATTGCTTAAGGAAGACATGATAGATTTGTGTAATGATTAACAGTCATTATGAAGATGTATGTGACAAAGCCCAACTTTGGAGAATTCCTAAGAATTATACAGGTATAAGTTTATGTATGTACATGTGTATGTGGGTGGGTTGGGCCATTCCTCGTCTGTTTCCTTGCACAATAAAACTCCTGAACTCCTCAAATGTCAAGGTTGAAAACCCAGTTCTGGTCATTGCATTGATCTTTTGACCACCAGATGCAGAACCATAAGAGTTTACAAAACAGTAAAGAAACATAGAATCATGTCTTGACCTCCTTAGAAATCCAGTCCCAAGGATACTTATCTTATGGGAGTTCAACCTTCCACACATTAAATGGAGACTTGCAGGAAACAACACTTGATGAAACTACCAACAGTTTCAGCAGCTTGGATGAACAGCTGCAAAAAAGTCTTACTTATTATGTGACAAGTTTTCCCTCAGTCAGTAGATCACAAAACCACTCAGAAGAAATAACACTCAGAACTTGATATATGACATTACCATCTCACACTCCTTGTACCTTGATCATAACCTGACTGAAGTAAAAACAAGTTTGGAAGTTAAACCACTTCGGGGAAAACACACATAACCATGTACGTGTGTTCAGTAATTTGAGTTTTAATTGTAAACATATGAAATGATGAGATGTGATAATTAAGATGTCTGTGAAATAGTGGAAAACCCTGCTGGTGCAAAAACTGAAGAGGAGTGTGACATGACCACTTTTGTACTCCACACATACATAGACACATACCAGCAAGAAG
>JAUTXX010517028.1:1138-11619 GCA_032273605.1 Panulirus laevicauda | reverse complement strand
TATATATAAAAAACATAACAACCTGCCTCAGTCATGACAAATTAACGAAAGCGATCGTAATGATATCATCAGACGTGGTCTAGACGCCATGAATTATAAACGTTAAGAGCAGTATCGAAGGAGAGCAACATGGCTCAAGATGTGCCCCCTGGTAGAGGCAACAGCAGTAACACCCTGGTGAAAGCTGTAGTTCCACAAATGGCCGTCAGGTGCTGGATTGGTGTCACACGTTAGTTACTGTCGAGACTCTGAAGTTGAGCCCCGAGTTTCCTTGTTGCCTAATTTTTCCACTTCGCTCGCGTTGCTTTATCAAGCACGTCTCTTTTCTTTCTTTCTAACTCTTCGCCGTTTCCCACATTATCGGCGTGCGGCGAGGAGAGGACGAAGAAAAACCTCTTGCTAACACGTACCACATAGCAATTGTTACCACCCTGATGATGGCCCCGAGAAAGGGCTCCATCCATCAGGTGCCCAACCAGACTCTCTCCTGGAGGTACAATAAACGAATGAGGATCCACATCCCCCCGGAATATATTGTCTAAAGTAAGAATGGGGTTATGAGGAGACGTCACTGAATAACTTGTGCTTTTTGTATGAAATGAAGGATCAGAATCCATTTACAGGACAGCTGGCTTGCAGATTATAAGTACCATTTTATGTCATCTATTGAGAATCTATTACGGGATCATTTTACGGAGATATTATGCATGTTCTGCGTGTGATCAGGGATACTGGCGCGGTCAAATATCACATGCCTCATTGTATGTGGTCTATTCTTCCAATCCGCTGAAGCTTAAAGCTTGAAGAACGACTGCAATTATGTGAGAGAAGTTTATACACAGGGGAAAAATAGCGGTGCTCATGGAGAGCGTGCAAGGTTACATCCTTGGTGAAGTGCACGGAGAGGAAAATTTTACAGAATAACGAAGCCAATTTTGGGAGATTCGTTTTCACTAATGGCAAGGAACAGAAAAGGAAAAAAAAAAAAGAAGAAAGAAGAATGCTGCTCCTCTTAAGAACATGTACCTGAGCGGGGCAGGACCGCAAACATAGAGATTCATGCTTTGGAAACGTACGTTTACAGAATTCAAAATGTACGGACCTCTCTCACTCGGATGTGTAGAAAAGAGAAAAAGGGAAGGGGGTGGAGGAGGAGGAGGAGGAGGAGGAGGAGGAGGTGGAGGTGGAGGTGGCGGAGGAGGAGGAGGAGGAGGAGGAGGGGGGAATGAAGTGCCTCTGAGAAACATATCGACAAAGAATAACTTGAGGACGATGATTTTCTTGTTCCTCGAGTTATTTCCTGAGAGGAATTTAAAAAAAAAAAAGTATGTTGTTTTCATCGGTGAGGTCTACTTGTTCCATGGAATGGGATGGTACATTACTGAACAGCTCCATCATGGTATATTTTCTATGGTTAACACTTACATCTCCAGATCTGACCTTGAATTTACCCTTTAGTGACCTTTGATCTCTAAAGGTCATTTATTGCCTTCAACATTTTTCAATTTTTTTCATTTCGAATCTTACTTAACCTGGATCCAGATTTGCATCATAGCTGACATTTGCATTCCTTCAACTATACGCATTTACCTTCAGATATACGCATTTACCTTCATAAACCAATGGCTTGATTGACTAAACGCCACAGCAACCCTTTGACCACTGCTTAACAATTGGCGTATATCAATGTGGCTTTCATAAGACATTAATTTCCATCAACACCCTTGGTCAAAGAATGCACTTGCATATTACGGTAAAGCACTATAACCAAGTCAAGGTTACCCCACCTTGACGAGTCTTCCTATTTACTTCATAATTCACTTACATGACCTGTTTTCACTATGAGGTTAGAATAAAAAGGAATGATAAGGAGGAATATATTTAGCAACAGACCACTTGGTTCTTTCGAGGTCTGATTGTTGTAGTGAAAGATATCTTAGAGTTAGCATTTTCTTTTGTTTTTCAGAAAGGTGAAGAAGAATTGAAGAGGTGGGACTGGTGAAGGTAAAGTTGTGGGAAAGAAGAAGGAAAGTGGGAGAGAGAGACAGTTGGTGAGCGATCCACCTTGCTAATTTAAATCTATAGAGTTAGCAATCGTCTGGTATGAGTCTAAATGTAAAGAGATGGCTAAATGAGACATGCCTTTAAACTCTGTATGGACCTCTAAGAAATGTCCATTGTGGACTTGAAACAAAGCTGCTTTCAACTGCGTATTTGGTGAATCATTTCTTAAGTCAGCAACCGTGTTGAAGATGAATTACATTCCCTTATTCACAATGAAACTTTGGCCTCAAGTTTAACTCCGTTACTTCGATTCACATTAGACAAATGCAGAGTTAAGCAAACTTCTCAGATCGAGGTTATGAAACCCGTTATCAATATCGAATACCTGACTCGAACCGTCTGTTAAACTCCTCTTTTCGAAGTTGAATAAACTCAAGTATGAAACACTTTGGATTTGTTTTCTGTCCATGAATCATCGTTGCTGAGCCGCTGTACTCACCCGGTTCTCTATGTCTCCCTTTGAATAGGATGACCAAAGGTAAACATAATATTTAGAGGGAGGACGCGCCAGTGAATTGTAAAAATTGAGGATTATTGTCTTATGCTTAAATCTATATGGCCAGCGTAGGAGTCTTGATTGTCTTTTACTTTTTCTATGCACTGATTACTTGGCTTTAAGTCATCAGAGATGCATACACCTAAGTCTTTTCGCTCGTCTACCTTTTGCAGTTCAAGAAAATTCGTACTGTAACTTGCCTCCTCGTTTCTACTACCGATGTGTACAACTTTTCATGTAACGATGGTAGCATTCGTTTGCCGCTTGTAGTCACAGTCAATCAGTTTGTCTACGTCACTTTGAAGCTGTAGGCGAACGTTCAAATCTCTGCTGCAGATATTTTCTTAATATCCTCAGCGAATTTTGATACCTCACATCTCAACCCATTCATCAGTGTTGATTTCTGATATATTTTCCTTTCAACTCTCTAAGTATAGAGCAGAGATAATGAAATCTCACGTGAAGTACCGTATATACATGTCCTTCAAACTCAATGAAAGGCATTGTGGATCTGCTGCTCTGAACATTGCAAAGATGTTTCAGTAAAGCCAATAGCCAAAATTATACGTAGAACAAAGCTTTCCTTGTGTGTATATACCACAATACTTTGTATGCAGATCCGGAATCTTTTCTATACAGCCTCTTTTGTTCATGACAGGTATATGCTCATTGATCCAATAGCTTTGTATCTCGCTATGCATTTGCTTCAGCCATCCCTGAATTCCTCGGATTTTCATCAAATCAAGATGCTGAAAGTATCGAATCCTTTTCTGATCTGTAGGCAACTGAGAGTTTAGTCACAGACACTGAATCACCTAAAAGGCTATGTCTGTTTCTTTCATTCAGAGCTGACAGGATAGAGACTGCTGGACAAAGGCATTTTTATAGACGAATAGAATGAACATCTCTTATCATGTGATCTCTGACATATCCGATTTGTTGATAGTTTTATTGTCTGAAAGCTTGTCACCCACCGAGGCCAAGATACCTCCAACATGTCGAAGAATTTGGGGCGTATCGTAAAGCGAATGATGGTGATGGTAAATTGGAGGAGAAATATTAATAAAATAGTTCTTAAGGCATTACCTTAACAACTCTAGACTTAAAGAAAACGGAAATGTAAAGTTCTGACGAAATTCTGTGCTCGTTTGCTTTTTCCCTGAAGCAGTTGAGCCAACGTGCATAAAGTGGTCTTCCAGAGAGTCATCGTGTTATAAAGCGTTCCACACACGTCTATCTGAGGCTGGAATACGAAAGAAAATAACGAATTATGTTCCGAGGAAAATAATACTGTTTGTTGGTCATGTTACAAATTGAATGATATTACAATACTTCAGCACAAGTAAACCAGCATTACGAATGATGTTATATGATATTTTGATTTGCTAAATAGGATATGATTCCTTGCTTGAGATGGAAGCAGATATGAAAGTCTCCAGTGAAATGATGATCACGTTAGCTTAAATGAAATGAGACCAGAGATTTAGACTTCTTCTGGTCTATGTTGTCCTCAATCGTTGTTTCAAAGATGATACTCAGTCAGTTCCTGCATGTAGGGATCATTAGCGGAGAAGGGTGGATAGCTATGGTTGGCCGTCTACAAGGGGAGCAGTGGGTGTGTGTGTTCCAGAGATTATAAACTGGTGATCCTTTACTCTATATCTCCTGTTTTATCATCCAGGTTAGATAATGTGATAATCTTATCATCAATAATTCCTGTCACATCAACTACATTAGATAGGAACAGGCCTTTCCTACTACTCATATCACCCAGCTTGTCCTCCAAGTGAAATAAACTAGTAACAACACAAGACGACAGTATTCATTGTAGGGTCTTTAAAACTTCTTTAGTCTACTACGAGAGATTTCACTTACATGTTTGTCTCTGCAAAAAGTAAGACTGATTTGATAAACTGTACAGGGTGTTTTCTCTATGTAAAGAATGGATACGACCACTTTTAGTGAAAGTCTTCTAAATCCAACACTTCTGCTCTGATGAGAATTATGAAGGCCAAAATGAAAACTGAAAGGGCATTAGAATCTTTCTTGTGGTAACGAGATCATACAAGCAAAGGATTTGGGGAGAGATCCAGATGGCATGTGTAGTATTGGGTGGTATCTACGTATCACGTCGAGATGGGCTTTTTAAGTGGAAGGTTATCTATAGTGTGTGGTGGTATGTATGTATGGTGTCGTAATGAGACTTGTAGGAGGAAGATTATGTGTGGTGCCAGGTGTCGTAGTGAGCTTTGTGGGAGGAAGGTTATCCCAAGTATCAGTTGGTATCTATGTATAGCATAGTAGTGGGTTTTGTAGATGGAAGGTTATCTGTTGTGTTACGTGGTATCTACATATAATATCGAAATAGGATTGGTAGATGCAAGTTCATGTGCAATGTCATTTTGTGGCCCAAGGTACATATAATAAGTAGACGGTATGTGGTATTCCCGTGGTATTTGAAATTCTTAATAGGTGTCCTAATGTGGTTTAAATGGCTTTGTATGATCAATTATCTGTCCTTACAATGTGGAATATGGAATGATGGTACTGTTAAGGCTTAAGACCATTTCTCAGAAGGAAGTGATTGTCTTTCTAATACAGATTAAGTTAGTCAAGTCAATATCCTATATCTAGATAATTTGCTGCAGGAAATCGAACGTTTCAATCACAATCATTCACTTGAAAAGATAACTTTGATACTGTAGATGAAAAATAATACAAGTGAAGCTCGATGCACACGCCAGTGGCTTCGAGAAATGATATACAGATACAGAGGAATACAAAGAAATTCCGACAGCAACAGACCACTGGGTTCTTCGAGGCAGTTTGTGATCGGGGAAGATATCACAAACTCACAGATGAGTCTAGTAAATGTTAGAAGACCTACAGATAATTTAGAGAGGATAACCTGAAACCTATCATTATTGATAAAGAGGTGTGTCTAATGTAAGTAAGTGGTGGACTTGAAGCGAAATATTTATCGAGTCTACTCTTAAACGCATCTATGGTTCTGCTTTCAACCAGTGTAAATGGCAAATCCTTCCATTGAATTCCTGTTGAAGCACTACCTCTCGTGGGTGACGCATCGCAATACGAAATCGTTACGTCTTGGATAGACACCCGCATGTAACGAATACTCGAAGTTACGATTGGCCTTTGGTACGTGGAGAGATACTGCTGTCTACCGGATGCGTCTAATTTCCCACAGACTTGAGTATCAGGCAGAGAGAGAGAGAGAGAGAGAGAGAGAGAGAGAGAGAGAGAGAGAGAGAGAGAGAGGAACTAACAGCATGAGTTTCCACTACTGATCCTTCATTCTCCTCCATCAGGAGCAGTTTGGTTCCGTTTTCTTTCTTCAGGGGGAGACACAAGAGTTTCGTCAGTCGTTACAAATAACATTGGAAGGATCGGGAGCGGGTTACGTGAGGGTTTCGAGGTTGCCCTTCAAGGACACCCATCCATGGAGAACATAACCTCTTGGACAAGGTGGTAAGGTCATTGAATACGATCCTCAGTTATGAGAGCGTGACCTTTGACCTGATCCTCAAGGGTATGGTCAAAAGCCAGGCTATCATACCCAAGAGCCGCTCTGTCGTGTTCAAGGGAGCTCTCGTGGGGCTCTTAAGAAGCTAACTCCCCTCTCAAGTGCCACCTCGTCAAGATGTTCTTGACTTGGAAGGGTTTAATGAAGGTCTTTTCTCCATTATAGATAGAGAGATAGATAGATAGATAGATGGATAGGGGCTCAGTTTTTTTTTTTTTTTCATGCCAACGAAAACACCTGAAAGGGTCGGTCAGACCGACTCTCTCAGTGGCCTGTTACAATATCACGCCCCAAAATATTATATTACTCTCCTTCCCTCACACACGAGAGACCTCCTCCCGTACGCCCGTGTTGATCAACGTGTCTAAGAGCCAGCGCAGCGCAGCGCAACGTGAAGCCAAAGAACGAGGCTGGAAAACTGCGATGGGGGTCGCAGCATGACACCTTATCCCCCTAACATAGCCCCGCCTTTATATTCTTCTCTTCTCTCTCTCTCTCTCTCTCCAGTTTTCGATTCCAAAACTGCATGAATGAATGAATGAATGTATTCATTCAATACGTAGCTTCGTCTCCCACCGACTATATATTTGTTTTGGAAGTTCGATGTTATACTATTTGTTTTACTAGACTGTCTGGTCCAGCTGCGTTGATGTGTTTTATGAAACGTCAATTCTGACATCAATGTTAATATGGTAAATACCCACAAATTCGCAAATGACATTAACTACGTTAACTATCCACACATACTTCTATTTTTCTTCTTCATTGTGGGGAAAAGTACCGAGTTTTGATGTGGGATTCGAGTTTGGTCTAAGACAATTATGTAAAACTCTACGTCCGATCTTCCTCCATCGAGAAACATACCCCTCCAGATATTCGCCAGGTGGGATATTACAAGGAGAATATTCGTTCCTGGAACGTCTGGGACCCGCAAGGGTCATGTCTCCCTTAAACATTCAGTCTGGAGTTCCACACGACGCTGTCCAAGATTGATCTCTTCCTCAAAGACCGTACGGGCGATTACAGTGCTCGGCTGAGATATCCCGCGATGGGGGTCGTTATCCATGCCAGGGATGTGGTTAAAGACGACCTTAAGTGATATACGGGATGTTTATGGTCCTCCCCATGGGACACACACACACACACACACACACACACACACACACACACACATATGCATATGTAAGTTTTCTCGAAATTTACTGACGGAAGCCGTCGACGTAAATGCACTGTGGATTTTACCCTTTTTTTATTACTTAAAATCGAACGTAATACGGTAAGAGGCCCACGTCTTTAACCTCATGTTAGAAAATAAGTATGGCTCAAACATCCTCCTCCTGGGAAGGTCGTAGGGCAACCACAGGACATGAAACGAAATTGGGTAGGAAACTTGTCAAAAAAGGATGTAAAGAAATAATTCTATACTATAAAAGTGGTGGATGAAAGGAACAAGAATGGCTGAGGACATGGTTAATAAACACAAGCTTACACAGAGTTGAGAAGTTGTATGATATTAGAAAATGTTAAAGAGATAAGGGGCCCCCATGAGTGTAGAATTTCCCCAACAGACTACTTGTTATTCATGTTATACATGATCATTCCACCCACCCTGGCGACATCCACTCGAAGACTAGGTGGCCCTCGCCTCACACATGGCTAATGGGCAACGTGGAATATGAGCCTCAATAGCTATATACGATAAGCCATATATCCATCCTTATGGTGAGTTCTGTATTTGCACGACCTGGTGGAAAAGGATAATCACATGGGCGGCTGTAAGGCTCTTTACGTAATGTCTGTGTGATATTCACGTACATATACGTAATGTGTCTGTGTGATATTCACGTACATATAACACAAAGCAATTCAAACAGCGACAGACCAGTGGGTACCTAACGAGGCTGTGTGCGTGTGATAGCGGAAGAGATCGGAAAACTCATAGATTAGTGTGGTAAGAGTCGAGAGTCATGCGAGCATTTCAAAGAGGCAAAAGTATGAAGTTTTCGTGTAACTGAAGAAGCGAAGATAATGTAGCAAATCATTCCATAAACTAATAGTTCCCGTTAAAGAAAACGTACGTCGCCTAGTTCGAGGTAAAACGTCTTTATCCATCATTGCTTCGAGCGAAACCAGACGAATCCATTCTTAAGCAGCTTGTTAGTTCGAGGTTATGGATGACTGAGTGTTACCATCGTTATCACTATCTTTAGTATCATTAATCAACCTTAGGACCCCCTTATACAAGGGGGGGTTTCCTGTAACTCTGAGGCAGCCTGTGAGAGGATGAAATTCCTCCGAAGCGAGAAGTTCTCTAGGGAGACAATTTGTCTCCTTTACTGTTTTCCAAATGCCGGACGACGGGGGTGTCAGGTCAGGGACGATGGCACCTCCCAAATTCTCTCTCACTCACCCATTCCCGCAGCTCCATTCCCTGCTTTAGATAGTCACAAGGGAGTCTTCCTTTACCGTTTGTCTGTGCGTCACTACCACCGACACACACGACCCAAAAGACACGGGGGTATGAGGCTGCACTGAGTTATCATTCATGATACAGACATACAGCCGATCTAATCCTCTGACATACTGACTCCTCGAGAGATCTGCTCAGCAAGGCGTAGCACTGGTCTACGCAATCGTATATTTTCTACGCATTTTCGAGCTGCATAGTGGTAAGCAGCCCTCTCAAGCCGGCGTTTTAAGACGGGGACTTCAGCAGGAGCCACAGCAAACGAAGGCCAGATAGGAGTAGACACGCCATCCCACCCCACCTCTCGCCGCCCCGTTTCTCCAATTCCATATAAAGTCGAGTGCCAAGACACGGGGATCGAACCGGCAATTTACAAGAGCCCCGGAAAATTTACGTCGGCCAATTCTCGTTTCTACAGTTATTACGGAGAGCTCGGTATCTTACGGAGAGTTTATTCTTATCGTTTTGAACTCCGGTTTTATGTGGACCAATTACATTCTCTCTCTCTTCGATCTCATGATTAGCATTCGGTCATACTCATCGCTGAAGAAATGAGGTTTCAATTACCCTCCGAATTCTCAGGGTATGAGAAAGATTAACGTAATTTTGCAAGATTCCAAAACACAGCTTTGGAATTATTCGCATCAGCTAACAAGAAACAATTCTCATTACATCCTCGCGTTACGAAGAGGCTGAATTTAGGTTTCCCAGACTCTACAAAGGCAAGATGTTGTCTACGAGAGATAGCTAGAGAAGGGAATAATGTGTTTACGGTCGCTTGTTCCCGTGGTCGCGTTTCGTTCGAGGACTGTGGTACAACATGAATGTGTTTTGACCCTTGAGCATACAACCTTACGTTAACACCCCCATGGGTTATGATGACGTGACCTTTGACCACACTGTCTTCTTCAACCAGCCTTCAACCAGACCACCTATCTTCGTCCAGGATGCCACCTACCTTCACCCAGACACCTACTTTCACCCAGATCACCCACCTTCACCCACACAACCACCTACCTTCGTCCAAACTAATTACCTTCATCCACACCACTGATCTATTCATCTACCCACATAGTATCAGTCTACCAACCTGAACACATATGTACCTCCTACCCACTTACATATCTACATCTCTACCCACCAGGTTAACAGCCTGTCTACCTGACTACCAAACCATCTACCACTATAAGCATATGGCCACCTCCCTACCTACCTACCCATCTACCTTACCCGTGTACCAATCTACTTCTCATTTCTCTACGGCTAACGACTTCATGAACCTCGTCGACTGACCTATCTCCAGCTCAAATTACCTCACGCGACCCAACGACACGTCGAAGTCGACTGCAGCCAGTTCAGTCCCTCCTTACAGAACCGTTTCTCCGTCGCTTCGGAAGATCCCAAGGACGCGTGGCGCACGTCGCATGTAGAGCGAGAGAGAGAGAGAGAGAGAGAGAGAGAGAGAGAGAGAGACTCCCCCCCAGAATATAGGAGAGGGGGGGATCCCCTCCACATGACCTTTTAACTGCGTCTCAACTGGTCTCAGGACGACCCAATTTTCCCAGCGAGCTAACAAGTGCTCAGGGGGGGATAATTGGGGATTTGCAGTAGTTTAACGTGGTAACGGATGTATTCACAGTGGTAATTGAAGGCTTGGAAGTAGTTAAACTTAGTAAATGGCATACTCAGCATAGTTTGGCGCTGTAATTGTAGCATGTAAACCAGGCTATCCTTGCTAATTAGAGAGTAAGAAACACTTAATGCATCGTTCGCTCACCTGGGAAGGCAAATAATCAAATAACCGAAGCAACAGGTTGTGAGACGTGATGTTGTTAAGAGCGACTCACAACCCCAGTGTGTGTGTGAGAGGCGCACTAACGTTCCAGGAACCGAATGTGGCATCCCTCCCT
>JAUTXX010517017.1:0-11619 GCA_032273605.1 Panulirus laevicauda | reverse complement strand
AACAGAGTACGGTCTCATCAGAGAACTGGCTTCAAAGGCTATGACAATCAAGGAGAGTAAGGGGTTGATTAGAATGAAAGTAGATGAAAAAGATATGATTTCAGAAGAGTCTGTGAAAATTACTCCAAACTTCACCAAAGGGCCAAGGTATGCCATAATTTTCAGTGTTTTACTTGAAAAATTCCTGCAGTATTGTTATCTTTGACCTTTAGCCACCTTGCGAAGGGTATTTGTGTGCTGTGATGGGCTTGTATGGGAGCAGATGCACACAGCTCCCAACTCCATCAACAGTTGAATGTAAGTGCCGGATTAGAAATAATTTCTCTGGTGCTTGTAAACTACATATACCCACCCATTGTGTGTTCGCTTTCACACCAAACACATGCGACCATTTTTAGAGAATGTTCTTTTGTGTGGCAGGCCACAGAGGAGGAAAATGGCATTTATGTGAAATGATAATATTGAAAATTTGGGTACATCTTGGTTAGAAGGCAAAGTTATGGGAAGTTTTCATAGATTTTGTTGATTTCTAGAAGTGGTCCACTAACTTTTACGTAAAATTTACATTTATGGACCCCTGTGATGCAATGGTTAGCATTGCTATGACGCATTCATGGGCAGCCAGGGGTTGTTTGGGGTGTTAGTTTGATTGGAGGAATTGAAGTGTTTTAGATACCTGGGAATAGACATAGCAGTGAATGGAACAACTGAAGCAGAAGTGAGTCATAGGGTAGGGGAATGGGTGTAAGTCATGGGTGCACTGACGAATGTGTAGAAAGAGAGAATGGTATTTGGGAGGGCAAAAAACATGTGTTTGAAGGAATAGTAGTCCTAACAATATTATATTGATTTAGGGCATGGGCTATTGATTAAGGCTGTGTGAAGGAGGGTGAATGTTTTGGAAATAAAATTTTTGAGGACAAAAGGTTGTGTGAGGTGGTTTGATTAAGAAATGAAAGGGTAAGTTTAACAGATGTGTGGTAAGAAAGAGAATTTGGTTGAGAGAACAGAATAGGATGTGCTGAGATGGATTGGACTTTTGAGGAGAATAAGTGAGGAAAGGTTAACAAAGAGAATATATTTGTCAGAAGTGGAGGGAGCACCGAGAATGTTAAGACCAAATTGGAAATGGAAGGATGGAGTGAAAAACATTTTGAGTGATCAGGGCTTGAAAATGCAGGAAAGTAAAAGGCATGCACATGATAGATGGAGTTGGAACAGTGTGGTATACCGGGGTCGACGTGCTGTTGGTGGACTATACCAGGGCATGTGAAGCATCTGGGGTAAACCATGGAAAAATCTTTGGGGACTGTTGACAGGTAGAGTATGGATGTAAACGAGTGTTTTTTCTCTTCCTGGCGCTGCCTCCCTAATGTGGGGAATGGTGATCGGATATAAACAATAAAGATTAGAGCTGAACTAACTCTAATGAATCTCTTGATATGTTGTTTTGTAGAAGTTGATGTTAGATTGTTGTACATTAAAACCCACCTGATTACCAAAAACATAAGAGGACTGTGTTAAAAAAGTATGAGCACTTTTGAACCTCATATATGCAGCAAATGTATACCAGTGAGAAGAAAAAACAAAAGGTTTAGAGTAGAATGAGATGAAAGAGCCGCATACAGTAGGCAGAAAAGAATTACAGGCCTTTTAAGAAAGTCACAGCCCATCCAGCAAAGGCAAGAAATCCTGGTAAATGAACTGATGGACATAAATGTGAAACTCGGAATATTATGCAAAACAAGGAAAGAGAGGAAAGCACTTTTGGTGAAATAATGAAATGCATTTACATAAAACAAATTGAGGTCAACAAACTTCTCTGTCCCTTAAGAACAGATGAGAATACTTTTACAGATAAAGGCCAAATGAGTCTGATTCATAAAAAGCAATATGAATCTATTCAGTGAGCCAAAAACCATCTTTAAAGGTAAATGATCCAACCAGTTTCCTAATCAGTAATCCCCCAGTAATACACATAACATACCACCACCTCACCAGAGGATTTCAAGAGGGCCTATGAGTATATGCCCAGACTCCTGGAACTTTCCATAAAGAATGTAAAAAACATCTTGCAGGAATGCAGAATATTCTCTAGAAAAAAGACTAAATTCTTGCATCATCCATAAGAGTTTGAAGTTGACACACACCTCCCCACACCACAAAGGGGGAAGCAAAGAAATTCCAACAAACTTCGGACTGATAGCACTGTCATTGCATATTATTGAAATCTTCAAGAGAGTCCTAAGAGCATAGTGACTGACTTTTTGGAGGTATGCAACATACTTAACCCAAGCATAGCTTGGTTTCAGGGCAGGAAGTTCTTGCTTCTCCCAACTGCTTGTTCATTGTAAAATTGCAGATTCCCTGGAGAACAAAGAAAATGCTGATGTGATATACACAGTCTTTACAAAAGCATTTGATAAAAGTGACCATGTTGTTGCAGCACATTAAACAAATGATAGGAATAACTGGGAAAATCAGAAGATCGTTACTGTAAACAACTTTTTGATTATCAAATAACAGCACTTTTTGAACCAGGCCATTCCCAGTGCTTGGTAAGTACATGGTGAAGTCTGTGGGGATCTTTAACCCCGACAGCCATGGTTCAGCCCAAGTTTTTAGGTTGGGTCGTTGGTTGGCCTAGTTGTAGGAAGCCACAGCTTGCAGGCCTACATACTCCCCCGCCCACATCCTGGTTGGTCTGGTACACTTTGTTGGTACTTCTCCAGTGCACCTTTGAATTTCTCTTTTGTGTATCCCATGGGGTTTGTAATGATAACAGGCAAGAAGCTGAAGAATTCTGTGCCCTGGATGTTTTGTGTTTTCTTCTCTTTGTGTATATCACACCTTTGGATTTCATTGGTAATATATTACAAAGTTTTTAATGCCTGTCGTGCCAGAAGAATATTATTTTGAAACCAAGATAAGAACCATACCTTTCAGTGCTCTCCAGGTATAGATGGTTATCTCTCATCTGTGCTGTTTGGAGTATAGCCTCAGAGATTTCAGCCATTCCTGGTAATTTATTTCCTTTGCCACATTAGATTAACTATTGGTATGCCTCTGCAGTAGAAAGGTCAATGCTCCAAGGGAGTGTAATTGCTCTTTTCCTATTCCTCAGTCTTGTGTCTGACATTGATGTGATCGCGACACTGTTTCATACCATCCTCTGAATGAGTATGAAAACCTCATCAGAAGAGGACATTGAAAAGCTACAGATAGGTGTAAATAGAATCTTCCTTAGAGCCAGTGGGATAAGTTTCAACTTTAGGGTTAAATGAAGAAAGGAAGAACAGAGTACAACCAGGAGACATGCTGTCATATCTCAGTTGAATGCACAGACACTAACATAACTCAATTGAAGATTGTGAAAGACCTTAGAGCAATAATGTCTGATATTACCTTCTGGGAACATAAAAAAGAAACGGTTGCCTTTTCCAGAAGGATGGTGGGATGGATCTTGCATACTTTTAAGACAATGGAGGAAAAACCAGTTATAACACTTAAAAGTACAGGATGAACCTCTTTAATGTGGCTAGCTTAGGACCTGGCCATTGCCACATTACAGAAAATGTTGGAAAACAGAAATTCACTCCCAAGGGAACCCCCTATGCAGACATATTCCCAACCCCTAGTCTTGTCAGCTTATTCCACATACATATTCATTAGCATTGTATCCTTGTTCTGGGGCTAAATTTTCTGCTGCCACTAACTGTGCAAATCTTCCACAGACTTTGTCACAGCTTTATGACGAGTAGTTAATGTAATGAACAACCATAGGTTGGTAGTTGGCTTTGGTCGACTCTTGTTACTATTGTTGTTTTATTGTTATCATCAAGGCAGCCAGCGTGCGCTGCATCAGTCTCAGACAGGCAGCTGGTTCATACACTTTCTCTTGCCCTTTATGTATTGCTGCTGGTTGTTTGGTAGAGAATTGGAGATTTTATTGATTCTTTTAATACAACTGTATTCTATAAGCTTCCGTGTCAGCACAAAACTTTTCTCTGTACACTATGTGCTAAAATTCCATGTCTCCTCTTAAACTTGTTTAACCATCCTTGTGAATATTCTCAGTCATAGTCTAGCTGTAGTTCTCTATGAAAAACTTTGGCCTGCTCCATAAGCATCTCCCCAGAAATGCTTACATGTTCATTGGTATGGAGCATAAGTCACTTTACAAGTGCACTTTCTAATTCTGTACTACTGGCACCTTTCATAGTTTTCCAAAAAAATTAACTTTTCTGACTTTCATTTTCAGCAAAAAACTGAATGTAAGAAAACAGGACTGTTAATAAGCTCAGCTGCAGTGTAAAAAAATTTTGGAGCCTTCGCGCTGCTAACAGCGCCACCTTGGTGGCAGATCCACAAATTAATGGCAGCAAATTCAGAACATGCTGGACCACAGAGTAGCGGATTAGAGAGGTACAACCTGTACCATTTTCACATGGATTGGGCATTGCTGTACGTTAACATCTAATCAAGTTAAGCAAAATTGCTGAATACAAATTGGTCAGGGCTTTTACATGGCCCATAGTGATGTGGTAAAGGACCTGAATTACAAGGGACAGCTGAAATCACCACAACTATACGAGTTTAGACAGGGAGATATATCCATTTAATTTTGGAAGTCCATGGAAGGTATAGTTCCTAACTTACACTTAGGAATAATTTTCTACTGGCATGGAAGACTCTAAAGTGATATTTGTAAAATCAGAAGATGCTTTATATACAGAAAGAGAAGACACCCTAAACGTTTGAGGCCAAGGACTTTACAGCAAATTTCTTATAACAATCAGAAACAGTATGGTATGCACAGTAGAGAAAATTAAGAAGGCTCTGAAAAAAGGCTGTGGAGACTACATGGGTCTGTGGGTCACAGCCCCCAACAACTTTGTCAGCCAATGAATCAACTTAGCAGCCTGGAACCATCTCAGGTTGTGGAGGTAGAAGACTATTTTAGGTATATTTTAAGGTCCCATAGATTAAAAAAGTGTACTTTATGCTACTTTCTTAGTGGATATGATGACTTTTTCCATTATGAAAAAAAAGAGGTTTTTCTTTGCTTTCCTTGCATTACTTTTTTGTGGATTATTGGCCGTTTAGAAGAAAAGCTTTTGCAATTACTTAGATCCCTGCAATTATTTGTTCTGATGTGCTTAAACAGGATTATTTAGAGTCAGTGCAAAATTATGCTGTCCAGCTTGAGTCATCAAAGGAGAGCTCATGCCCATGGCCATGTTTTGTTCCTATTAGTTCTCATGATGATAACCCAGTCAATTTTCTGTTGAAATCTTTTGTTAGTGTGTCATTGTCAATCGTGTTTCGAGTATTCTTCCTTATTAACAGTTTCTGAGGTTTTATGATAATCATATTTTCTTTTTAGAATGATAATCATATTTTCTTTTTAAACTGTTGGATTCAAGGAATGATTGTATGAAAATTTATATTGGAAGAAGTCATCTTTTACATGTTCATCTGCAGGTGACATGTCCTCTTTCAAGAATTTGAATAATTTCTAGAAAGATGGCTAGTTATTGTCCTGGCTGCTCGTTCATCATTTTTGATTTACAGAATCGGTTATCACCATTGATTGTGGTCTCCTGTTTTATCTCCCTCAGCACATAATCTAATGAAGCAGATGGTAATGTTTGCATGTTCTTAGCTAAGAACACTATTATGAATGAATGGTACAGACTTGCTGTGAGAGATCCGCCACCATTAAAGTTGTTGTTTGATGATGTTAACATAGATTAGTTTTCCAACACCAGAAGAGAGACTAGATCAAGAGGGCACATCTGGAAGCTGGGCGAGGGAAGTGTGTGGAGATCCATGCGGAACCACTTCTTCAGCAACAGGGTGGTGGACCTTTGGGACAAGCTAAGCGAAGAACAAGTGCAGGCGGCTACCATTGAAAAATTTGAGGAGATATATGACAGTAAAACAGGAATAAGAGTTAGGGTGCCGTGAATACAAAGCTCCCCCAGTATGCAAAAATAGGTAATGACATGTAGGTGATAAAAAGGTAAATGATATCTTTTTTTCTTTGGTTGGTTCTGGGAGGTGAAGCCATTGGCTAGGTTATGCTGAGTTCTATTAGGTTTAGGGGTATTGGGGTTGGACTCCTCTGCTTGGGGATTAGGTATGGCTGATTGGTTTAATTATTTTAATCCCACATTTTCCCCATACTTCAAAACTCCGCACTTTCAGTCTCTCCTTCTTCATTTGTGGATCAATCAACTTGCTCTAAAAAGTAAAGTTGTCGCAGTCATCAGTATTCCCACCTCTCATGGGTGTGAAGTTTGAAAATTGAATATTTTCATCAAAGATGAAACTGAAACATTTCCCATATGCTTGATTGTTTTTCAAGTGTAGATTAGAAATATCTTTTCATATCTGAATGGAGGTTTGTGGGGATGTCGATGATTACAACATCTCTGTAGGAGTATTTGATTAATCCTCAAACAAAGTGGCACAAGGAAAGTAAATGATCAGCACGTTGTTGCAGTTATCTAGAATTGGACAGATTTTTAACAGTAGTATAAAAGTTATTGAATTTTTAAAGTGCTTATTGTGCCATCAGACTGTATTTTTTTTTTTTTTTTTTTTTTTCATTGAGCCATTATCACTTACTTGCCTTTGATTTGCCTACTGCTCTCATAACCTTCATACTTTTAACTCACTTCAACAACCAGAATTCCTACCCTGAGCCTGTAACATCCTATTCCCATCAAGCTGAGGTCTACTATTAGGAAACTTGAAGATACACCATAGGGGAATGGTTGAACTCTTCTCATATAGATGGTGGGTAGATTGAAACCAGATGAAGCCTTCATATTTTCCCATTTTAAATGATCGGGAGCACATTATTACCCACTCAACTCATGTTCTAGACTTATGATGACTTTCCTAACAGCATAGATCTTTTTCTGCCTCTAATCCTTTGCACTGTAGCAGCATCATCTCAACCCCAGTTGGTTTATCTGACCACTCTATTGTATATGTGTCTTATTAACTGCACATCCTTCTTCAGCTGCCCCATCTAATTGTAAATATTGGTACAGTACTTTAACCCTTAAACTGCACAGGTGAAATTTGTAGCTACCTTCCTGTACTTAGAAACCTAGTATCCATAAAGTTTTTAATTATTTATTAATTTGATTATATTCTTCAAGCATACTGTCAAGAAACGTTATTTTGTAAGTAGAGCAAACAAAAGAAATGAAATAAGGTCGATACATTTTTAAGTGGCATTGACTGCCCGTAAAGTTCCACTGCTGAGGGAATTGAAAGTACGGCATTGTAACAGTTTTGTATTTCTTTTTATGTTTTGTAATGGTGTTCCAGGACACAGCTGCTATAAAGAAATTTTTCACTTCAATTTTTAAGTACTAACCCATATTCATTCCCAGGAAAATTGTGTGCACTGACAAAATAGATTTGACATAAGATATGTTTCTTGCACCGTTTCTTCTTTTATTGTGTAAAAAGGTATGAAAGAGTGATGTGACAGTTGTGTTCTTGCACCTATTAGAAGGTTGTCATTGCAGAAAATGGCTTGAGGCATAGAAAATTACTTCTATGTTTACATTCATATACAGCTCATTACTTATATACTGTACACTTGTTTAGATGACCTCCTAGTCTCTTGGAGTGAGGGAGAAATGACATGCTTACTCACCCATAGTGATGCCAAACTGGACAATCTAAAATATGGTGGGAAAATTTGAATTGTCACTTGACAAGATTAGCAATGAATCATGCATTGTGAGTTGATGACCATAGTAGTTTAAGGGTTAGTAGTGCTGACTGGACTGTTTGTGAAAATTCTTTTTCTTTATTTTCCTTTGATCTATTACTGTCTGCAGGTGATACACCTGTTTCTGCAGAGTGTGTAGCAGTGGTTAATATGGGAATGAAGCATACATCCCTTCCTCTGATTTTTACCTCTTCTTCTTATCCTTGGTTCAGCAGTTCCCATTTGGAGCCATTCAAGGACCTGCCATATCAGATCAGGCATGTTTGTCTTTCTGACTTTCATTCAGCTTTCATCCCTGCTTGAAATCTTTGTATGTTATCCATGAAGTAAAGCATTCCTTGATCCAGTGGAAGTGCAACAGTCTTCTGTTTTCATCCACTGATAGGCCTATGTAATCTTTAGCCAGAGGCATTACTGACTTTCATTTGTACTGCCCTTCCTCTTCTTTTTTGTTGATTCTATCACTGCAGGTCATTGATTATGGCTTCTTCTTTTTCATCTGTAGCTCCATCTTGGATAGCTCAGTAATATCCCCTCTCCCCTTGATGGTCTTCCATATAATCTCTGTACAGTCCATAAAAAACCTCCTTCTGGGCACAAGCATGATGTATGGACCAAATGGTATCCATCTTGTTTGAAGGATTGTATATCTGAACATGAACCTGTACTTGCTCATATGTTTTTCTTCTGTTTAAAAACTAAAAGTTTTCCATCTTTTTGAAAACATGTATTTATGCTCTGACTTTTACTGTTAAATGTTTGAATCTCTTCAGCTTCCATTTCGTTAAATGTCTTAAGTCTCAGTCTTTTCTTTGATTATCAGGGTGGCTTTGCAAGGCAAGATCCATTGGTGACATCCTCTTCTATAATAATTGTGGTCATCATTACCAAGAGATTGGATAATCTTGATGTTATATCCCTGAAGTATCAAAAGCTTTCAACAGGGTATGGCATTGGTGATCTCATCTCCAAAATCCCCTCTTTTGGTTTTCCTCTCCCACTTTGTTTCTTTGTATGCAGCTTTCTCTCATGCCACAACTTTCTTTATAAACTCTTAACATAAGCAGGATTTTCCATTTGGGCAGATGCATCCTAGTTGAATTTAATGCCTCTGAAACCCACTTTCTGTGTATCTCTTTCTAAAACTGCACACAGCTTTCCCATCTCTTTAAATGGATGTGTAATTGTGCAACATACAAACTGTACCACCATCTCATCTAACCTCTCTTAGAAATCTGACATTACACAAATATCAAAGACTGCCTCTTAGAAACTGAGAGTCCTGCCGTGGTGCCATACATTCATCTCTTCTGGACAGTTGCTTCAATTATAGAACCTTTGAGGAGAATCTAGCTGTGCATACTTACTTCCAGGTTGACATTAATACTTGACCCACTTGTCCTGTGCTGCAGTGTTGGTTCATTTTCTCTTTTCTGTTAGTTTTACTTTGATTTCTGCTTTTTGGAGCTGGCTGCTTGTGTACCTCAACCATTTTCTAGACCTTGTACTACTAGGCAAGCTACTACATCACATGCTTACTGTATGGCTGTAAGCAATTAAGTTGTAAACCATTGTGATGGCTGCTTGTGTACCTCAACTCAACCATTTTCTAGACCTTGTACTACTAGGCAAGCTACTACATTTTGTGGTTACTGTATGGCTGTAAGCTACTAAGTTGTAAACCATTGTGATGGCTGTTTCTTTCCTAGACTACCAAGCAGTGGAACTATTTACCCTTTTGTGTCTTTCCTAATGATTATAACCATCCTTTTATGGAGAGGCAGATTTTTCCCTTCCTGCAGAACCCATACAATAATTTTCCTCTTTTTTTTCTTTTTCTTTTTACGTAACCTTTTCATATTTCAGTTAGGGCTTGGCTTTGGTATGGACTTCTGTCCATGAATGGACCCTTCATCATGAAAGAAGGGCTCTGAATGTTCCTTACAGATGATCAGTGACACAATTTATCGTATGTTGGATATTGTAATTGATAGTGGGAAATGTGGGATATCATTGTTATAGGTAGTCAGTCTTTTGGGAGTCCTTCACTTCCTCCTTTGTGGAGTTGGGCAGTGCAACTCTTTTCAAACTCATTGTAATTATACCTGAGTCTACTTTTTTTAGATGTTATTGCTCAAGATCATGGATGTTTTTGCATATCCTCAGAGAGACAAATTTCCAAATGTTTGTTTCTGGAGCAATATCTATGGGTGTGTTCTCAACATCCTTATCTTGTAGTGTTGGAATGAAATGTGTAATGTGTAGCATGGAGGTTATTGCTGTTGAGGAGGAAGCAATTTGGGTAATGTATCTTTTAAGGTGCTTTTTGGCTCACTGAACACTGATTCATATTGGTTTTCCTGTATATCAATCTTCTCTCAGCTATCACCCATTTATGTGTCCTCTTCTATTCTTAGTGGCCTCGTGAATCTTTATGTCTCTTGTTCTGTTCTTTGTGGCCTCGTGAATCTTTATGTCTCTTGTTCTGTTCTTTGTGGCCTCGTGAATCTTTATGTCTCACGATTTGCATTTCGCTCATGGATACCCCTTTTTTTTTCTTAATGATGGCTTTTTCTTTTTTCCAGGATTTCACATGACTTTTTGAGTTTGGTTTATGTTCTCCAATTCATTTGACAAGTTGGCTTTCTATTGTTAAGTTTTTTATCAGGTTTTTGATTTATGTAATTCCTTATCTTTTAGAGGAAACATCTTTCCCATTCTAGTCTGGATATCTTTCAGTTATTTCTTGTTGGTATGTTTGTTGCATGTTTAGAGTGTGTCTGCAGTTAAACATTTTACACAATCCTCAAGTGTTTTACAGCTTAGAAGTGATTCCCATTGTATTGCAGACTGCTTATTCTTTGCTTTTCATTTCAACTAAATACGGAGCCTGTTCAAATTCAATTTGTAGATTTCATTTCCATGGCAACATGTATTTTTTCCTGATGGTATGTGTGTGCACTCTTATTAGGTTATGATTAGATTATAATGTATTTCAAATGGTGATATATTAGGTCCACATTAATCATGAAAAGTATTTCATGCTTTTTCTGCTATTTGCTGATTAAGAGAGAACTTGTTGCACAGTCTAGATACTTTCCTGTCATGCAGCTGTTCATTCTACTTACTGCTGGTATACTTTATTGTTTCCATATTACATGTAAATTGAAGCACGGGAAATATTAGGATTATAACTGGATTACTAAGGATGTCTAGAATTCCAAGTCATAATTTTTGTGCTCTTGCATATGAGGACTTATGGATTGGCTTGATAATTGTATTAAGGTTTTCCATTATGACAGTTAGCACTTCTTTAACACCATTCAAGGAATTTAAAAGCTTAATGTTAGAAGCGCATCTTATTCTGCAACTGTTTTATTTGACTCAATCAGTGGACCATATATAAAAGGGATTATGTAGTTTTGTGTGCTGTAAGCCATTTCTGTTGGTGTTTATGAAGGATTTTACATTCCTTGAAGCCAAATTGTTAGGGTATTTTGTCAGAGAGTTTTGGTTTGCTCCAACAGTTTTGGTGGATGTATCTCCATGTGCTTAGTAGCAGATTTTCAGATCCTTTATCATTATGTATATGTTAGCCAGTCACTTCTTCCTCTGACTGTTCTTTCTGCCGAAGTTTGAGTCGAAAAATTTTGTCTCTTTTAACCTAGCCTTTGTTTTCTGGCGGTTGCATTGGAATTTATCTTTGTCTCAAGGTATATGATGAACTGACTGCTGTTTATCTATATCTCTGACGCCCGTTCCCTCCAGAACATCCCTCGGGGGATGGCCACGGCAAAAGAGTCTCCATTCCTCGCATTCTTCCTCTGTTTCTCTCCCTCCAGTACTCCTCCACCCTATTT
>JAUTXX010516974.1:756-11621 GCA_032273605.1 Panulirus laevicauda | reverse complement strand
AAGCACTCAAGGTCGTAACTCTCACCCAAATACACTGCATCGCTGGACACTCTTGATATCCATCGAGGATCAGACATTGCAATATATTCATTCGACAGTGTGTAGGATGCTGTGTATATACCCCTATCATAGCCACGGGGGATGAATGGTAAAATATAAGGTGTATGAGAAAAAAATAAGATGCACTAATGATTTTATAAGTGTACACATGTGTCTTATACACATGTAAGTTTCCATATTCGCAAACATGTCATCGATCTATCCATCTATCTATCTATCTATCTGTCTGTCTATCTACCTCTCTATCTATCTATCTATCTATCTGTCTATCTATCTATCTACCTATCAATCTATCTATCTATCTACCTATCTATCTATCTATCTGTCTATCTATCTACCTATCTATCTCTCTGTCTATCTATCTATCTATCTATCTATCTATCTATCTACGTCTATCTATCTATCTATCAGAAGAGTTATGTTTTCCTTTCCTCGTTTCATGGTCGAATCACTTGCACCTGCAGCAGCCCCCACCCCCCCTAGTCGTGCTTACACTGCAGACTGCTCACATTACATCCAGGATATCAGGCATTAAATCACCAAATAAAAAAAAGGGGACGCCACGAAGCATAATAATTATTCTTTAATGGATGAGAAGAGTGACATAATGCTCAGAAAACCGTGAATTAATTCTATGAGACTCAAGGTAACACGTTTGTTTTATGAGTCTTTTCATTTCAAGTGGCAGGTCACGTAACTCACAAGTAGGTTATTGGTCACAAATCGAACGTTTAGTCTTCATATCATCGTAAATCTCAACAACGTATTTGATCGGTTATTCTCCCTTCTATTTGCGGGGAAATGATAATTCCTCTATCACTAGCTACGCGCTGTGAGGCATCGTAAGACATTGCTACTCAGACGGTATCCACGCTTACGTATCCACATATGACGTTACTAAGATATGTCAAGACAACTGAGCATCGAACTAAGAAACCCGTGATGTTCTTGAACACAGAGTGAACGTCTCAGCCACGAAGATCACACTTGCTCCCACACCTCCCTACATAATGGCATACGGTACAGACGTCGCTACCACGAGCAAAACCCCTCCCTCCCCCTCGTGGGTATAGAGAGAGGGGCCGAGCCCCGTCCAAAAGAGACAGGCCAGTAAACAGAACCACTTGTCTTCATAGAGAGACGTTTATAGTTCGTAGTTTTTCTCCTGCTGCGGTGAGTCTCCGTCAGCTGACGACCCCATCTGTAACGAGGGGGAGAAAGTGCGTCATTGGCTGAGGGGGGAGGGATCGTTGTCCCACTCGTCCAGGCGAAGGAGGTGCTCACGCGGCGAAAGGAGAGAGAGTCGGGTTTGCTGGCTAAGGGGGGTCACAGGAGCGTCAATCATTGCGACAAATATCGCATGGCCAAGGAAATGGCAGGTTAAAGCGTTCGGACGCATAAGTAAGAACTGCTTCGAACTGCTTCGAGTTCTATGTACCCTGGATCGGACAGCCTTCTCTCGCTGAAATCCCTTATACACGTCTTAAATACATAAAGGTGATCTAATCCTTCTCCATTTCAGATCATAATTCTTACGATGTTTTCTGGCGGTGGATGAGAATCACTTACAGCAGACTGACACAGCGCTCTCATAAACCAATTTGCATATCACTGATGACGATTAGAATCACGATTATTCACTAAATGAGTTATGGATACTATTGATAATATCGCAACTTGAGCCCTCTCTAGCACGACGGTACGGCCCTTCAGCACGACGGTACGACCCTAAAACACGACGGTACGACCATTTGAGTACGACTGTACGACCCTCAAGATGTTGCGAGGGATTGTCTGAAAAGTTGGCGTTATGAAAAGTCTGGAGTGAGGAATGGAACCACAAGAATTGCTGGTGACAGCTGTATAGAAAGAAATGGCTACCAATGAACTTTGAAGCATCCCAAACATTATAGACTTTTTACAAACATAAGAAGGAAACTGAAAATTTCTCTCTTCATTACACGTAACTCCGCTTTCACAGATAATCACCTTTGTATATGCCAGAGGAAATAATGCCCATTCTGACCAAATTGACTGGCCAAGTGACAGACCTTGTCTTGGGAGCTGCGAACAAAGCTGGCCACTTCCCGTGCCACAACAGAAAGTCACAACGTCTACTTAGAAGCGCTGGCTGTAGCTGAAGCTGAAAGAATTTAAGTCTTAGAAAATATGTCGATTCTAAACGTCTTGGTATTTTGTCCTCAGGAAACTTGATGGCATTACCTACATCCTCCAGGACACTAGTAATGCTGTAGGATTTGGTCACACTAATTACCTTGGGGTTGTAGGTCAGTGGTCACACTTAGACAACCTAGATTACCTTGTCAGTAGTCACACTAGACACCCTGGGATAGCGGCTCACGGGTCACACTACTGAATTGGATCATCAATTCAGTAGTTACATTTAGACTACCTTACAATAGCAGGTCAGTAATCAAAGTGGACATCCGAGGTCAACAGCTCATCTTCACACTAAACACGCCTGGATTAGCAATTCAGAAGCCACATAGTTTTAAAAAGAGAAACCGCTACGTTCTGAAACCAAGGCTCCATCACTGATGTTGGAGTGTGTGTGTGTGTATGTGTGTGTCCAGATGTCAAGCAGCAGGTCTGCTATAACGAGTGATTTCAACCAGTTACCCCTCGATTCTAAAACGTCCAGTCTTATCCCAAGATTTAGCTCAGTAAAACCCGAGTTTTTATGAGAAAAAAATTGACATTTTTAATGCCATAAGTTCCATAAAAGTAGCAATCCTATGAATACAGGAGTTCATCACTGTATCGAGATTACTGCAAGTATTCCAGCCATTGTATAAGTCTACATTCCCCATAGGCTTATACCTGGAAGTCAATACATCTCTGAGGGCTTATGGGAGGGCGCATGACTATCCCCAACACCTCTTAATAAGCCTGGTCTCCAGCGATGCCAATTTTCTTCCCCCGCTCCTCCTCCCACCGGCAGGCCAGACTAGACCAACAGTGGCACGGGGACTTCGTAGAGCCACTGGTTAAGAAGGAGCTTGGAGGGAGAGGGGGCGAGCGGGCCAGAGGCCCGATAGCAGTGCGAGCGGCAGCAGCGACGGTGGAAGGACCATCGCTCAGTGTCCGGGACGCCTCATCTGCATACCGGCACCATTACTCAGCCGTCACGTGCCCCAGCCAGCCCGAGACCTCTCCTTCCACCCACCCTAGTATTCATCACCACATCCTCAGGCCACATCACTCATCGTAATCATCCGCTCGTAGGACTAGAATGATGTTATCTCGCGCCAACGTCTCTTGATAACCGCGCGGTGACGACCTATCAAATCATGTCCACGGAGGAACATCGCGAGGGCGGAGGCCTTCCGGGTGACTGGGAGGGAGTGAGAGAGAGAGAGAGGCCCTTAGGTCCACCATCACACGGGCAGGGGGGGAAAATGCTGATGCTCTTCCCCTGGGGGATGAAGAAGTGCCTTCACACCCTGTGGCATACAGTTCTTAGATACAACGACAATTCCTAGTATATATATAAGAGAGAAGAGACCGAATCAATATCTTTAATTTCTTTGGCATATATTTTCGTGTTACTCACGTCTTCATCAAAGCCTAACTATATGAACTCCTTACATTAATACTGACTGTACAAATCATAAAGCCCTGCAACTCTAAAAATATAACTTGAAACTAAAAGTATCGTCAAACGCCACAAGTGACAATAGATAATAAAGGTCAAGAGTTCTCAAGACTTAACACAACCCATTCGAAACCCTCTATTGCGTGGAATACATTCAAACGTGGCTGTACAAGCGAGCGAACGGAGGCACTGCTTCCTGGCTAAACTCATGACCAAGACTGTACGTTTCAAAGGCAATCATTCCAACCCTCAAACATTCAAAAGATCTTGACAGTCGACATCACACACTAACTATATCTATGCTGCGTTTGTTTTCCCGTAGAACAAGAGGAAATTCCATATCACCAGTTCGTGCTGACTACCATTGTCTTGCAAGGTTAAGACTTAGTTCCGATCATTTCGTCTATAATCAACATACGATAAAGAGTTTTTTCTCAAGTGTCAAAGAAATTTGTAATCTATATTTCAAAGAGTTATGGAGTCTTTTCATTGGGTTTAGGTGAGGAATATCCATTTGTTTTAAATGCATATTTTGGCGTTAGAGTATTCGCCTGTGTACTGTGGGATTTCCGTCTTAACTAAGAAATATGTCCATTTTTCATCTGTTCACGTACGTGGGCTACGTCTGAATGCATTCTATGTACGACATAATTTTGGGTGGGAAGTTTCTACTCAAAGGAACTTATCATCCAATTCCATATTATTCCGTCTATACACTCTATGACCTTCATGATACTTTATATTCACTGATTTCCTGAAATTACCGGACTTTCCAATACTTACAGATGTTTTTAATGTTGGTATAATATACATATTATCCTTTCGTTGTTTAGCCTCTGGTGATAATGTAAGCGATTACGAACCACGAGCAAATAAAATTGAACATGTTCAATGTTCATGCAAGTCCTGGTGATTCTCTTCCTTTGTAGCGAGTATACAATTAAGATGCTAAGAAAATCAGGAGGAAAAGGAAAATGCGATGTGATCAGCACTTTCGTATAATCACATCGTCAGGACTGAGCACAGATAGTGGGAACCATAGGATAAATAACCCAGCCACCACTGGGCGGGGGTTGGGCAATTGACTTTAGAAACAGGTGAAGGGATTAGGGCACAGGTCACCCTCGACGACCTCACCTCCCTCAAGTTATAAAACACGGTCCTGACGAGGAAAATCATACGAAAGCGCTTGCCACCTCGTATTTTCCATTCCCTTGTATATATGCCTGCGTATATATATAAATATACGAAGACATTCTGATACGCTAGTTTGAGTCTATACCTAGTCGCTGAATTCTTCTCATTCACACACACCTCCTTAAGAAACGCACTTCCCTCTCTCTCTCATCCTACTGGAAAACACGAGCAAAATGCACTCGAAGCATCCACATAGAAATAAACAGTTCCTCACCGGAGACCAGAGGAGGTGCGTGGGCGGGGTGCTCCCCACAGCCGCCTCACTGAACACGGCTTTAAAAAAAAAGAAATGGTGGGGGAGAGGGAGGATTAACGAGGTCGTTACACAGCTCCAGGACATAACCCCTTTATGGGCGGTAAACGGGGGAAATCAACCATAATTACACCCAAGTGTCCGCATAGGTTTCATTCATGCTTCGGGGCCATAACGCATCTAGTGTTTTGTTCACGACCCTACATGAAGCTACCAAGATTAACGAGATCTCCGAATCTTCTCCCTTATCGTCTTCTGATATCGTTGCGCGTGCTCGTACCACCGAAACGAGAGCTTATTCACCCGAGGATAAAGCGAGACGGGCTATGGTCAGCAAGGGGCACATATTCATGGCACGGGGGTGGGGAGTGGAGCCTTTCCAGCAATCCTAGACCTGTGGAAACGCGACGTGTCGATTCGACGCCTGCAGAAACAATCGTCTCTCGACAGTTCTATAGGATTTAGTGTCGACAGAAAACTGGAAACTTGAATTAAGGAACTGCTGATGTTGCGCGTTGTCATGGAACAGTTCAGAAGGTCGAAATATACTGGATGCAAGACTTGAATTCCAGCATCTCGTTAGAAAGACTTGTTTTAGCATTATCGGCAAGAATTTACCATACGCCAGCAAAGGGGAAACTATAAAAAAAAAGCACCCCGTGCAAAGTGCACGTCAAACAAGCCTACCAACGAACGGGGAGTTAAAACACACTGAATCACCCCATAAGTGCATTACCCTCGTCAGACACAGAGTATAAACGCTCTTGAAGCCATATTTGCCCTCTGTAGATTTACAAATTACAGGTTCTCATCATAAGACACAAATATTCAGCGTCCATAAACACACACACACACACACACACGCACACACACACACACACACACACACACACACACACACACACACACACATTCAGTCTCATTAACCAGTTAATGTAAAAAGAACAATCATGAAACGAGACTCAAAGAGAAGGTATTAATCGTGGTAATTACACAGTGCTTAACAGTTCCTATGACAACACAAACTGGGGAAACAGAGTCTAGTAACCAGGGAATTACATGTATGGTGTACATTACAATGAAGAACGAGTGAAAAGCTCTATGGTAGTAGAGAGAGTTCAAGAAATGGAGACCCCACGAGTGGACAACTCCCTCCCACTCAGTTCCAACAGGTAACTATGCACATAGCCAAGAAGATGCTCCTCCTCGTATAAAGGGAACTCATTATAATGATAAAAATTTGCTGTTCTTCAAAATTCCTCGTCTGGTCGACATATCCAACCCAGTTGTTGCCAGAGGCAGCCAACTGGTCATTAGCGTCTTGATGAATATATTGTTGATGGTGCTGTGTGTGTGTGTGTGTGTGTGTGTGTGTGTGTGTGTGTGTGTGTGTGTGTGTGTGTGTGTGTGTACGTAAATGGGTGTGCCGAGATCTAACATTCGACCTCATCCGTAAGGGTTATGTCAAAAGCTAATGGCAACGAGGTTGTAGTGACGGGGATGAAGTGATGATGAGAGTGTAGTTGGGGCGTTGTGACGATGCTCTTAGCAATAAGGTGCAGTGAAGATGGCTTTTACAGTAACGATAAAAGTGTGGAGTGAAAAGTACAGTGAACCTTGTACAGTGAAGATGACGGTATTGTGATGATGATGATGGTGTTGGGAAAAGGGGGAGTGTAATGAGCACAAAATGATCCAAAGGTTGTATAACAGAGAAACTTCAAGATCCATCATATAAGGACCAAAGACTGTAAAACTCCCTCTTCGTACAGTACAACTCGGTAATAACAACCAGTTACTTAAGCCTCTCAAGACACTTAAACGCATAAAGATGAAAAGACAGACTACTGAAAAGCCCCAGCTTAGAATCTATTATTGATAGTCTAAACGCTTATACCCGTCTTAAGACACACACTTAAGAGCGAACTGTTGAAGTACCACGAACTAACAGTTCACTACTAGCAGTCTCACAGTTTCGGCATATGCAGTTAACAGTTACACACCAGAGCAGATCAATGGGTAATATCTAATCAGCACAACGGGATACCCAGAAAATCACAAGACTCAATAAACGATGAACTGACGCAAAGTCACATAACAATGTGAACAAACCAAGCGAGTTCATTCATTCATCTTTCTCTTCATTCTGTAATCAGAAACCTCCGAAAGATTTCTTTAAAAAAAAAGCAATTGTTACAAAACAGAATAGAGTTAGACCATCTTAATTACACATTAACGTACGTGCCTAACGTCTCGTTTTATATTCACAACCATGTGAACATTTTCTATGTGGTTGAGAAATGATTTCTGCTCAAGGTGAGTTTCAATCTTTTCAACCACCGGCTCCTTCTGCTCCCAAATGATATGTCACACAATTAGTTATGTAGAAAAACAATGTTTTAAGCCCTTTTCCTGGTTTAGGAAAGGCTAAATGATCATATTATAACTATAATCAAAATCTGCATGATGTCCTCGATGCAGTCAACGATATACAACCACTAACAGAATTCTAGGACACGTCTGGTCGGAGCCATACCGAAACCTCTCGTCTCCACGGACAGAGTGTTCGGTACCGCTTCGAACAAGCTCACGCCGGGACACGCTTGTTCGGACCTCTACCTAAACCTTCCTCTGTCGGCACACAGAGATGGAGAGACCGGCAAGGCTTCCACCAAACATAGAACACCCGGAGCTCTCCGTGTCGGCGGTAGGCGGAGAGAGAGAGAAGTATCGGTGTAACTTCGACTAGGCGCTGCTTCGAACGAATTTCTTTGAGACTTCGAGACCTAAGGCGAATCAAGGGACTTTCGTCCATGAGTCTACCTACATCCGAACAAAAGATTTCAGGGTGAACGAAGTCGTTCATTACCATACGATACTTTACGGGAATATGTTTCACTATTAGCTCCCCTTAAACGTGTATATGAAACACTGATCACAAGAGAGTTTAGATTTCTTTCGTATCGAAACCCCAAAAGAACCTAATGTGCTGCAGACTTGCAATAACTAGAAAAAAAGATAGTTCTACATAAAATTACTCAATTTGACTAATCCACGAACGTCCTGGGAAGAAAATCTGCGATAATTACAATGACCCAAACTTAACCTAAATGACAAAGAAATTAACGACAGAAACGCTTTTGCCAAACCAGTGAAACGAAAACGGTACAGCGTCACAACAATCGAACAAATAACACAAACCCATATCATGTGAGAATGTAAATACATCTTTTGATACAGTAAAGCTTATCTTACCTTTTGTAGAACTGCTTCTAGCGACGTTGATGATGTGAAGACGTTCGGTGGCAAGACAAACATATCTTGAAAAAAAAAACAACCACACCTTACAACAAACCATGAATGAGAATAAGCCAAATGGATCAATTTCACGTTATGGGCTTTATTTTGGTGCTACGTTACGGGGCTTATTTTGGTGCCACGATATGGGGCTTATTTTGGTGCTACGTTATAGGCGTATCTTGGTGCCACGATATAGGGTTTATTTTGGTGCCACAATATGGGACATATTTTGGTGCTACGATATGGGTCTTATTTTGGTGCCACAATATGGGTCTTATTTTGGTGCTACTTTATGGGGCTTATTTTGGTGCCGGTCAGTTTTTTTTTCTGTATATGCTTGTGTTGCCATCGAGACTTACCTGTGTACTGAGGGCAGATGATCCCGTCCCGTCCTGTGCTGGAGGAGCCACTTGGAAAATCACCAACGCAAACTATCAGTTCATCACTTTACGACGCTATTAAGGTTCTTCTAGTTTGTTTTGCGTTTTTGAGTCATCTTTTCTACGATCTGAAATAGACACCATATAATTCTTGAGTTCACTATCAGTTCAGCCACAGACAGGAAGTTCAATAGTATGTATATATGTAACTCTAGTTTAAGTCGAGTGTTCGAACATGGCGTCAATGTCCAGCTGATTTCAAGCCTTTTAAATAACGTTCGCTATCATACCACTACCGGACACTCTCACGATCGTATGTTAACTTAATTCCAATCACTATTGTCTCCTGTGTTGTCTGAATTCTATCTGGCATCACTCCTAGATTCTACAAGCACTAGCACCGGAATGACACGTAAGAGAGTGCGACCCCATCCAAGCACACCTCAGTCCCGAGTAATCATATCAAGGTGAGGAAAAAACATGAAAGGATAAATGATTAAACACTATGACGACAACGGAGTGTAAGTAGTGCCAATTCTTGTATATCAATGAAGTCATTCCATACCCTCAACTAATGCAAGATGTACGTCTAAAGTGATGTAGTTATTCAATAATGTCTCATTATCAATCTAAGTAACTAATGAAGATTAATTACTCTTTAGTAAGTATTGAATTTTGATAAATTCAGTTGTCTGGAAAATCTGGGAATCTTAACTGTTGACCGACGCGGGAAATGGATGTTATTTACTCTGCTGGACGCCACCTCCTTTTGGGGGGGCCAGAATGCATCCTACCCAATCAAAGTGTCTTTAGTTAAAGCATAAGTCTTAGATTTCGTGTGGGTGAGGAGAGCATATAACACTATCAGTGTCTAAGAACGTGACACGAGGATTTCGTTCCAGCAGACGACACACGCCACAACATCCGCGCCATCTATCACTTGTCAGTTACAAACACAGACTTGAAACAGGAGACAAAGTCGCTTCGTTTTCTTTCACAGATTTATATACTGTAAAGCTCCAAGGCGCTCGACCATACCTGACTTAAATAGAAGCCCTTTTTTTTGGGAGGGGCGTTTAAAAGCAATATTTTCTATGAAGCAAAGATGCATCTATGTCGTCCATTACTTTTGGACAACTTTAATTCATATGGGTGACTGTTCGTAACGCGTCATCCCTAAAGGCATTTTCGAAATTGGTAAACTGCTCGTTACATCAATAGCTCATTGGAACTACCGTCCTCATATCAGCAAACTTGTGGGTCAGATCAGGCATTGGCCAGAGTTCTATGGCAGTAAATTAAAAGACCTGATAAACAGAACACACACACACACACACACACACACACACACACACACAGATTAGACGGGGTTTTGTGTATGTATACACACATAGGAGCAAGAACATGGTACATATGCCGAGGTGAAAAACCGGGCAAAACGAGTACAAAATTCTCCCCTTGTATCAATCACACACACACACACACACACACACACACCTGTGAGGGGCGGGACTTAAAATGACATACTTGTACAAGATTCCTATCGCTGATAAAAGTGGTATAGTGCAAATCTGTATCATCAGTGGTGAGAAATATACAATGCTGGCGAATACATCATCTACTAAAAAAAAAAAAATCTAAATCTATATATTTTCAATATCATTAATTCTCAAGTTAAAAATTACCTTTTTAAGCTTCGATTGAGAAATAAAGTTCCGAATTTGTAGTTAAGAGGATCAAGGAGGAGTATAAGGTGATGGATCCCATGGGAAACAGATTCTTGGCTTGTGTTTATACTGCGAGAAGACTAAGGGGTCGAAGGCCTCTCCCAAACCCCTTCTCCTGATGCTCCTTGTTCGGTTACAAGAGGATCACGCCGACGGGAAGATGGTGAGTGTGTTGGTGTTGATGAGTGCTCCTGGTCTGGTGTTGTGATAGTGAGGGGACGGCAGAGGGAACGCGGCTGGGGAGGAGGTGGGGAGGAAGAGCTCTCGTGTGCGTAGGCGAGAGAGAGAGAGAGAGAGAGAGAGAGAGAGAGAGAGAGAGAGAGAGAGAGAGA
>JAUTXX010516963.1:0-11622 GCA_032273605.1 Panulirus laevicauda | reverse complement strand
ACCAATGTCGCTCAGCAAAGTCTACCTTCTACAAACGTCCTTCTCCAACTCACAAACTCCACGGCGTCAATAACACGTATCCACGACCATTGAATTCACCGAAAACTGAATAAAACTTATAAATAAATATCCGGACGGGCCCTGAGCGCTCCATATACGGTAGAAAATCAGGGGAAAAAAGATAAATTTAAAGTGAAGCGTATCTCATACATACATGGAATGCCTTCACGAACGAAAATGTTTACGGTGCTCTACTTAAACGGAATAATCAAGTTGCACCATGATGTACGTGGTACATTAATTATAATCCTGGCAGTATGTCAACAGAACGTGTGCCAAATTAGCAGAATGATTTAGGAGAAAAGAGCTGAGGGAAGTGAAGACGAGAATGTCATGAAATTAAGAGAGAAGTGTCATTGTCGGTAGCGGGGCGGAAACAACGTAAAGAAGAAACTTGCTTGATTGATCTACATTTTCTTTTTTTTTTTGTGCATATGTTTGTGGATACCTGTGTGTGTGTGTGTGTGTGTGTGTGTGTGCGCGCGCGCGGAAGAGAAGATATACCGCATACAGCGACTCAAGACACGTACATAATTCTTTATTTAATGACAATTAATCCCAGCACGTTACACAGGGCCTAATCCACACCAGACCCTGAATGAAACTAAAAGGTGGGGTAAAGACGGAGTGGGAGTGATGAAGCGAAAAGTAAGAAAATCCGTGGAAAGACAAGATGGTTGGTCCTGGCATCGCTAAATCAAGTGGGTTGTACCTTCCTCAGCGGCTGCTGTCCACAAACTACAACCCATTTATCTTAAAAGAAAACAATAATCAGTTGTGACTAATTTAATGAATACAGGACAGTCATCTTTCTCACGTAAAATCAAGACCAGTAGACCCCTTAAAACCAAGAAGATATTACGTAAATAAAAATACCCACTAGACGACTGTGTGTTGTTCTGCAGCCAATTCATCACCTGACGTCTCTCACACCCTCCTCGTACGTCTCATTAATTACAGGATCACCTTATTGAGGCCACGAGGGTTGGCTGTATATTTGTGGCTGGCGAGGTGTTGTGGCCACACCAGTCAAATCTCATGACTCGCATCAAAAGCTTAGATAGCCAACGCCGTGGGTCTGACTCATTATGACGTACTGTAAGACACACAGGGGCCAAACCCATGATCTTCCATTACGGGCGGGACGCCAGGCTGATCCCATAAGATGACTATTACAGTCAACGTAGCGTCATCCCGACAGATACAGACACACACACATACATACATGAGAGGGAGACGTGAGTGTGGTTACGTCGCGAAGGGACCGATGCAGGTGATTGGTCGAGATCATCGACCAATCAGTCAGTTCGAGTCATTGGAGTGTGACGATGATTGGCTTACGTAGTTGGCGGCAAACAAGTGTTTTAAATTCTTCAGAAAAAAATATATAATCTATTATTAAAGAATGGATAAATCCATCTTTCTAATTTATAGCCGACATAACACACAGGCAAATGAAGGCCTCAAATGAAGGCAAGGCGGAAGTAAAAGATGAAAGTAAACGAACAAAACGGGAGATTAACTTTCGAGTTGCGCGGAGAACTGAACGCAATATTTCTTTCGTTCTTCGCGAAAGAAATCTTGAAGAAAATGTTCTGTAGCTTTTCAGGTTCCCATTGGAGGCGAGAAACTGCAGGGCAGACTGACAAAGATATTTCTACATGAAAATCTCGTAAGGTTATTGTATAATCTTCAAGTCTTATAGTCACACATTAAAACTTACAATTTTCTGCATCAGGTGTTTGAAAAAGCGGCCTAGCCTCATAAATGCACGGCACCACAGACAGACAGACAGACAGACAAACACATGGGTCGCCCAGACGACTGAACAACATCAGCGAAGACATGTACTATCTACACTGAGGTCCTCATACATATACACACAGACATACATACATAACGACGGACAAGCGATCCAGTGATCTTTAACTCTTTTCACTTCTCGAATCTACGAGCAGAGAGCATCTATAGCCTACCTCAAGATGGATGCAGTGAGATAACTTATTGGTTCTAACGCTTTTCACTTCTCGAATCTACGAGCAGATAGCATCTATAGCCTACCTCAAGATGGATGCAGTGAGATAACTTATTGGTTCTAACTTACTACACACAGGCTAACGAACAGATACACACACACACACTAGACAGATCTACAGCCAGGTATGATTGACGCGTTCAACAGCCAAACTGACACTAAAACCTATGGTACAACCAAACATCTCCAAATAAACCTAATCACACACGCTGATAAACCCAGAGAGAGAGAAAGATAACAGTTGTAACCAAACAAACACAAGTGAAAATAACGGTACATCCAAATGGACCCACACGCACCGCGTCTAAATAATGATAATTCTAGATAAAACATACGACTCATATGAGAAATCCTAAATAAAACACGGTACATTCAACCGACCCTCGTTAAAACACACGGCACATGAGACTTTAACTTACATAAAACACACGCAGCACCTAAATTAATCAATATAAAACACAGTGAATCAAAATAAACCCGGATCAAGCTAAATATATCCAGGGTAGGCCATGTGGCTGAGGAGAAATGCTCCTAAAAATACTGGTATGCCAATACAACCCATTATAAGCAAGGTACATAAAAATAAACCCAAATAAAACAGTGCATAGCCAAATAAGTCCTTGATAAATCACACGGTACATCTATACCAAATGATTATAAACCACTCGGATCACTGAAATAAACCCCTGACACATATGGCAATATACCAAAAATCATGTCAAACCATACAGTGAAATATATTCCAATCAATCAAAATAGTTCCTATTCTTTTTTTTTTTTACATTAACTGACATGGCACAAGCATAAACGTTAACCAACATGGCACGGGCATAGATGAAGAAAAAAAAGTAGATTGTGAGAAAATAAACGAAGATTAATTTGATCTTCGGTGTTCACAGATCTGACTCTTAAAGGTGGAAAGAGGAAAGAAAATTCCACAGCTTCGCTGTTCGAGGAAAGGAGGTATCATGACGGTCAATCCTCGTGTAGCTGACCCTCACAAAAAACTATGGGAAGCAGCAGCCAAACGCGTGTAATGGGTTCAAACCTTAGTGAAGAGGACACATGCAGACGTTTCTAAAAACTAACCCAATGAAACTTCAGATAAACCACTTCGTACTTACAAACTAATTCCGGATAAAACACGGAACTAAATAAACCCAAGTATATAACCCAGATAAACCTCATGGTACCTCCAAATGAACCCGTTTTATAAAACTAATGAACCTCCATGTCACTTACGAAACGAACCCCAAACCAAACCACCGAATAAATCCCCAAATGAACCACATGGTTCAGATCCAACCTCTGTTATGCATAGACACAGAACACGGCGCTGGGCCAAACACACCTGAGTGTCTGATTGTGAGTGCCAGGGCTTCTTGGCCCAGCTAAGGGGCACCTCCTCCCATCCTGACTGGATGGTGCCAACTCCAGCCCGGGGAATCAAGCCAACTCCCTCCCTCCACTCTCTCTCTACCGTGAGTTTTGCTTCTGCTTGCTGTTCTTTTCTGCCTTCATTCGCCCCCGGCTGCTGCTGTTCTTTTCTGCCTTCATTCGCCCGCGGTTGCTGCCGTTATCTGATAACTTTATCCACCCACGTAGCGGGATGTTCCTACTGCCATGACTAAAACGAAAGGAGAAAACAGGATAATTCAACAGGCTAAATGTGGTACGACAATAGCAAATGCTGACAGATACCAAAGAAAAAAAAAACTGATACAAAAACAGAACAGCCAGGTTGTGCAACAGCAGCAGCAGCAGCAGCGGAAACAGGTGGTGAAATAACCAGCGGTGACAGGAATATAACCGTAGCAGGTAAAGATGATGTAAACATGCTACTGAGGCGAACACTGCAACGAAAACAGAGGCAGTTGGGCGTTCTAGAGACAACAGGTGGTAGAAGCAGCCAACAGTAACAGCAACAGTAACAGGCGACGACACAACAGCAAAAGGGGAAAATAAATACTAGGCTGTGTAACAGCGGCGATAGGTTGATGCTAGAGGCAGACACAGCGGGTAGAATGCCACAGCTGGTAATATAAAAGCTGTGGTGGTGAATATCACACAGCAGCGATAGCAGGTGAGTGTCAGCCACTGTGGTGAGGTAGAATATAGTGACTAGCGGCTCCTGCCTCCCTCACTAGGAGAGATGATTCATCGCTGAAATAGCCGCTCAAGTTCAATGGACAGAAAATGATCCCATCAACCTCCTTTACGGCCTGATATAAAGATTATTAATCCCATCTGTCACTCTGGTGCGCCATTATCATTATATAATATCAAGGTTTTCGGCAAGAGGGCGGTCTTTGCTTTACGAAAATTTACTTTGCGAAAATTTAGATATGTATTCAATCTTTGCTTTACCAAACTTTACTTTGCGAAAATTCAGACATGTATTCAAAGAAACAAACGAAGCACAACAAAAAAAACAATCATAATATAATATTCAAAAAATATACAAACGTGGACTGACTCAAGAATTTCTCCTTAAACCCAGTCTACTGAGCACTTCTAAACACACAGAGAACATGAACGGTACACAGATATTTACAGTATAGCCTATCACTTACTCCCCGTACAGAACAAAACATCTTCAGAGGTACGATCTCAGTCTACGTCCTGGATATACATACATTCTCCCTTGCTAGTCAGCTCAACCTCAGTGGGAAGACTTCGTATGAACTGGTTATTCAAATGACACAAGTCATCCCACTTGTGTCACACTCTTCATTAGTAGTATTCACGACCATCCTGCAATGACACACCTGGCCTCCTTGCAGGTGTGTTCTGCAGGAGGACGAGTCTACACCACACAACTGACGCTACGGAGGCGCACTCCGAAAGGCTTGGACGCGTTAGCTGTTGCCCATCGAGAGTGAAGACTTCAGACATACGATCTCAGTCTACGTCCAGGACACCTTGCTATTCCCCTGTTGCACAGTTTAGGGGGTGATACAAGCTCGTAAAGAAGAGCTGCGTGCCCCTAAAACCTGCTTGATTGGACCTTGGACGAATAAGTGCAAGAAATAGACTACACCTCGTCCCGTTGAGTTCAAGAAGTTCAAGAAGATTCGTTCGGTATCTGTCCTTGATTCACTTCTACGTCTCGGCTGTGGGGGATGAACAGCTCTGCCCTTGGAAAATACTTACTTAAATTACTCACGAATACTTACGAAGTTACTTAGATAACTTACAGTACTTACAAACACCACTAAAATGGTGAGCAAGCGCGTAGCGCTCGCTGTAGGAAAATTTAGCTTCACCAAGAACGAATCAGTAGTGTAAGTTTGTGGACTCATGAAAGCCAACAGCCTCCGCGGGGTTCAAGCAGAAAAATAATACAGCCACCAGAGCCAACGCGACTTTTTTTTTTTCCTTGCTCCGGTGACACAGAAAGTCGTACGCTCAGAAAGACCCCTGCAGGAGACCTCTTGAGGGTAAGAATGTCTACTCTAAAAGTACGAGAGTTTGGTTGCCTCTCCCCAGACCCCAACTGTACACTAATTTCCTTCAAGGGCCAGTACAGGTTTCCTATGAAGACGGGAGAATGCTAACGCTGGTCTCACATCTATGGGTATATGTTCCTTTGCATGTGATTCTTTTTTTATTATTCTTTGATGTAGGAAGCTCCAGTCAAAGACGAAAGTCCACGTCGAGGCCAGGCCTTACTATATTGAAAAATAGAGCGGCTAATAAAAGGGATAAGGAAGACACAAGGGTAAGTATTAAGTATTACTTAATAAAAGGCCTAAATGACCTAAAATCAATATGTGAACCCCAGATTCGAGCTCAGCATGAATATATAGTAATTATACTGAGAACTCTTACCGTTTCCAAAATACCAAAAATTGCAGGTAGAAATAGTTTAGGGAATTATTTATCCTAAAACCTTTTTTTGTTTTTGTTTTGCTCAGACCACTTTTTTGATCCAAAAACTTTTTTGTTTCTTAAAATGAATTATAACAATATGAAACGCTTTAGTGATTGAAATAATCATGAAAAATATCTCACAATGCTTCCCTAAGCCGATACATACCCAGTGAATACGAAGCGAATAGTCAAAGAATTAAACGACTATCTAATTACCTAATCATAGACCTTAAAATTATCCCCAACATATTTTCAACCAAAAATTCGTAGTCAACATGACATACAATCATTACAATGAGGTTTTCAACAATTCTATCAACTCTCAAAAACATTATCTCCCTATATTCCTCTTTTTCTACTCTGCAAAGTCCATGGGATAGTATACTACCAATTCAAGGCCAATCACTCCCTTGCCAAACACCAGTAGACATTTGGGAGGGAAAAAAATATAAAATGAAGATGGTACCGCACCTCCAATTCAACTACATCTGTGAAGCACGAAGGAAACATCTTGTTTTCATACCTGGATCTTACAGAGGCATTTGATGCCAATGACTATGACATTTCTCTATCAGCTTCAGTCCTTTGGTATCTCAGGATTCCACAGAAAGGGTTCCACAGAGGTTTCAGACACCAAGAAAATGCTCATTTGTCTTAGTGGCTCTTCAAAGACAAGAGATTGCATCTGGAGTACTCAAATAGTTTAGAATAAAACCCTTTCCTTTTCGTAGTGTCTTTATAAAACTGGTAATATCTGTTAAAGTCCAGCTTTGTTCCTTCCCTAGCGGTACGACAATTCATCCTAGTCTTTACACCAGTTGTCATATTACGCTGATGTAATAAAATCTTTACAATGTACAACTTCTGGTTCTTGTTACCTATCAAAGAATACGTGCTTTGCAGTCAGCCTTAAGAATTATGTCTCGGGTAATTCTAACCCCCGATATCTCCACGGCTATAGACGAAAATCAATCAGACCTAACTTGATATCAGTTATGGCAGTTAGGAGTGTTAATGCGACCAGAAACAGGAAAGTATAATGCAGGCAGCGACAGATATCAGAAATCTTGCTTACCGAATGTTGGACAGTTGCCACCAAATGCATATAACGTTAAATAAGCGTCTGCTCTCCACTAACATGCACAGACAAGTCTCGAACCAATGTTCTGAAATGTTAGGAGCGAGAACGGTGGGTACTCGTACCCACTATGCCACCGAAGCTTTGAGTATAATTCAAACCAATATTACCAATATATTACACTCTCCCGGCCACAGCCGGGGGCAGTATGTTGGCAGAAGGTTGTGGAAATGACCTTATTTTCACTTAATGGGAATATCCGATTTACGTAAACGGATTCGAGCAGATTGGTCTGGCTAGAGAGAAACGCTATAATACTACTACTACTACTACAATAGCGTGTGGCAGTGGGGGAAAAAAACACCTACATTTCACCCAATGAAGGTATGTTAACCCATGTGGTGGTCTGTTATATCAGGGGTGTGTGTATACCAGCCAGATGTTGCCATGTAAACAGGGTAAAGGCCTCAACTTTCTGTAACTTGTTTCACCATTTATAACAGTAGGTTACCTTCTTCAACGACTATTCCAATATATATATATAAAAAAAGCGTCACGTTATTAGCCGATACACTTAAAAGAACTTGCATATGTAAGCCATCACTGGTAAGAATAACACAAGAACGTATTTCAACCGTGATCATACGAGAATGTAAAGATTATCCAACTCAAAGATTCCATTGTGTACCAGATAAACTTAGAAGCCTCTTGCACGGTGAACAGAGTTACATAATGCTACCTAACCTGACAGCCAGGGAGCGACGAACTCTGGGAAATCTATTTTAGGAATGTGGGAAGTCGGGATGTGAGGGGACGGAGTCTGCAAAAAGTGATGGATGAGGAACTTGTGAGGCGAGGGAAGGAGAAACAGGAAGGAATTAGCTAGATGAAAGGGGGAGGGGTAGGAGTCTTCAGGTGATGGGGAGAGTAGACCGGAATAGGAAGGAAAGGAGGTGGAAATGATGGCAGAGTCAGAAGGGGATGGGAGAAGGAAGTGTTGAAAAGACGTGTGGAAGAAAGTAATGGCAATGTTTTCAACAATCCAAAGTTTGGTACGTCGGAGACATTACAGGTTCAGTGTAGGGCACACTGTCCTGCAGAGGTGACCGAAGGCTGTGTGTGTATGGCAGGCTAGAGGAAGAAAGGAAGGAAGGCAGGAAGTCCTGCAGAACCCGACGATGACCAGCGGTGCAGGTCAGCATCTCTGTGCAACATGCCAACGGTTCTGTAGGCTACGCTAGAACGGCTGTGGGGACACATCAGTCGCTCTGTAGGATTAACTAACAGCTCTGTAGGACAAGCCAGATGTTATTATAGGGGACAAAACAACCCATCGTGAGATAGACTAAGGGCTCTATGTACTCAGCTATCAGTGGCTCTAGCTCTAAATGACAGCTTTATATTCCAATGCCCTCTAAATTTAACTGAATCGTAGAAACCCATTGGAATCTAGATGACGCTACTCTTGAGTTCACCAAAATTATATAAGAATTCAACTTTAGGGCAATCCAACTTTTCACTTACCTAACTTGACTCCATCTATCATCAGTGGACGAAAACAATACTCAAACATCTATCTACCATACCTAACTAATGGGGACTCTAAGCAAACGACTTAATCTATTAGAGAAATGATTATAATCTATCCTTACTAACAAACACCTAGCCTAGTCGGCAGGATGGATAACCGTCATAAAGTAAAATCACAAGAACGAGCGTCAAAACATGGCAAAAAAAAAGCGTGTTTCCATAAGCGAGGAGCTTGAGATTCAGTAGCGAGTTTATTTTCATAGTGTGTGTTAGTATGCGTACACGGACGAGGCTGCCTCATCCTAGGCAATAAATACCCTGAGAAGAGATGCGGAGCGAACGTTGTTTACTGACTCAAAAGTTCAACAGTCTTGTGTACGTTTTCCACGTACCCAACCAGACTCCCAGTGTTGCCCTCCCTCTTTTCCAACTGTATCCTTTCCTCCCTTAATCCTCTTCTTCCTCAAGGTCGGGGCTTTCTTGCAATATCGTGAAAGGTAAGGTTAAGTGGCTTAATTCAGATTAATTTATGAGGCTAGGTACGCTGGCTAAAGATAGGTCTGTTTAGAAGGGGCTTGATTTAGTTAAGTAGAGGTTTATTCTGGTTAGGTATGAGGTATAAAACGGTCTAAAATTATGTAAATCAGGCCACCTTCTTCCATAATACAAGTCTTCCACCCTGCTTCTCTTCTTGAGGGCAAGGCGATTCGTAATTTTCAAAACTACATTTGTTATCATTAGAAGTAATGCTGACGAAGCCTTGCTACAATGCTATTGCATACGAGCCTCGAGCACAACAATATACAACACCTTGTGGGTGATGGCTTGGCCTTTTATAACCTAATCCCTTAACAGTCAAACCACGGTTTGGTCCGGCCTTTTAAAAAAAATCTAACCTTCAATCGCTCTCGCCCTCACTACTGCATGATGATACCGACCTGCTAAGGAGGGTAAATCTACCACTTCAGGTCATCTGTAACCTAACTTTATTATAAATCCTAACTCTTGATCCCCCGCTTGAAGTTAAAGTTTTCCTGCAGACGTTGCTTCTCTCCCTTATTTCGGAAACAACTTCAGAATTGTTCGGTGTTCCTGTGTATTTCAAGATGGCCAGTCCATCTTCCCTGTATCTATTTTCGACTATGTACATACGTGTGTGTATGCGCTTGCCAGGGTACCGTTGTATCATAAGGTATGTTGTGTTTGTAAGGGATGGTCGCTGAGGGGTGACTATAGAATACCTCATTATATATCTGATATTTTATCTTGGAGCGGGAGTTGAAAGCTTATATGCTGATAATGACACACGACGAATAATTCTTATAGTCTAATTTCTTGTTTATAATTGATGATGTTGGATTATTTTTACAAGAAAACCATGAATAGTTACGATGTAAAATGAATAAGAAGCAATAACTATAGGTATAAGAAGCAGGGGTATACCATACACAGGCTTCAAAGAAAACGCTTGAAGCCTGAAGAAGGGAACAGCCTTACCTGGTGTGTTGAGGATACCCCTCATTTCTCATCTTGATTTTGGAAATGAGGTGTTTGGTGCAAACCTTGATCCTCCGTCACCATCCACAAAGCTTTGTTTTCCATGGTTTTCACTTTGAATACACATCTGAAAAAACAGTATATTGTAATATGGTAATTATGCATTGTATTTACGAATAACTATGCTCTTTTCATATTACATTATACTCCTTCTCCAGGGTGTGCGCTACTGCTAGTGGCAGGGAAAGGATGTACTCCTAAGGAGTGAGTTCTTCCAAGATTTATACTCTGGTGATACATCGCAAGAGCGTCGTATTACAGCATATGGAGTCCAGTAATGTCTATAACTGAACCATCCATTTCCAGAGTATAGTCTGTTTTTAAAGGATGTAAATAGACAGAAATAATTGTCTTCGATCAGTGACGAGTGGAATAAATAAAGACATTGATGTTTATCCTTCACACACGGCATGGATGCACAAAGCTCAATGCTCTTCCTTCAAAGTCCTCAATCCTCAAAATCGCAGCCTATCCTACAAGGACGCCACGTACTGAGAACAAACGACACGTTACCCTAAACCTCGTCCTTGATTGTAACCCTCATACGCACTCCCTACCTCACTAGTTCCCTGCTGCCCCAACTTAAATACCAGCGTTTTTCTTTCTCGCTGTGACACATTACCCACGTCAAGTTTCTACCTCTGTAGAGGCTAATAAAAAAAAACAACATTCATTGTATCAACTTTACGTAAGCTTCGTATGGTGAATTGCCCTACCAGTTAGTAACAAAGATTCTATGTGTTTTCTTTTTTTTGTGGGGAAAACCACGTATATATGGTTCCCCTGTGGGACATTACCCACATTTCCTACAATAGGGTAGGTTAGGTAAGGATGAGAGGTTTATATAAATCGTTAATCACCTGTTATTAAACATACGAATTTAAGATGATCAACAGTATAAGGTATAACAGTACAAGGCCTATAGAACAACTGTTTACATAAATGACCCCATCATTTCTGCTTTTTTTCTTCTTCCTTCGTCAGTTTTAAATAACATTTCTTCCCCCCTCTCCAGTGAAAAAAATGCATCCTATGTTGGATTATAAATCGACTAACTTACTCCATGCTCTTATAAGGCACCTCAATTTCGCAGCTCGATGTCTCACAACTGTCCAGTCTTCAAATATTACCCTTAATTTTCAGTGATAATTTCTATGTATTCGGTGCACGACGCTACGCCCTCCCTCACCGCGCCACTCACTCCGCCATGTCTCCTGCAGCAGCAGCAGCAGCAGCATTCCTCTCGCCCTTGCCAGCTGCCGTTCACCCCACGTATATCCGGCCCAGATTCTATGCACTTCCTTATGTTTTGATGATTTTGTTTCACAGTTGTGCTAAACCATTATCAACCGTCTAGTTCTTTTCTCCCATCGTAAAACTGGGGATTTGGTCATTGTAATTCAAAAGTTGATGTTACTACACACACACACACACACACACACACACACACACACACACACATACAACACACACAAAACGACAACATGTG
>JAUTXX010516952.1:0-11622 GCA_032273605.1 Panulirus laevicauda | reverse complement strand
TATATATATATATATTTGCTCTCCGGGATAACGTTCTCTTTCTACACATTCTTCATCGCTTCCAGAACCTTCGCCTCCTCCCCTACTCGTGAGATTAGTGAATATGTTTCTCTTTCATCTTTCTTTCCTTTCATGAACGCAGTTTCACGTTACATTCCACGTCTATCTCTCCTTCCGTCGTTATCATGTCTTTCCGTCCCTCATCTTGATACCCATCTACACCCTCCTGCATCACTGCCATCCCTCCCCACACCACTCTCCATCGTTACCTACTCCCCTTCCATACTACTTTCCATCAACACGAGCCTCTCTTTTCACCAAACTTCTCAACGAAAACTCTCTTCCTGGACATCATTCCTTCTGTACCTCTCTTCATCGACATTAGACCCTACTTTATAGTACTCCACATCAACACCAGCCCCAGCTGTATAGTACTCCTTGAGGATCGACACCAGACCACACTCATCACACTCCATACCGACACCAGACCCCATTCAATAGTACCGGCCATCGACACCAGCTCTTGTTTGATAGTTTTTCCTATTAAGTCCAACCTCTTCTCTGTTCTGTTCCCCATCGACACCAGTCCCTACTACTCTGTGGCACTCCTTCAGGATCGACAGCAGACACACTCAACGGTATTCCCCATCGACAATAGGACTCCTCATCAACATATAGGGTACTGGCCATTGAAACCATTCCTCGCTCCCCATTCATTAGTGTTCCCAATCAACAACACCCTGTATTCCACTCCCTATCCCCCTACATACCATCTCCAGTCAACACTAGCACCCAACACCCCATACAACCATACCCTGTCGACATAAACCCCATACATACTACCTTCCTTCGACATCATCTCCACCATATATCCTCACAGTCAACCTTTATTGATGTCATCTGCCTATATATCATTCTCCATTGATAATCAACTTTATCAATAACACCTCCATTATACACCATCCATCTCCACTAACTCCCTTCCATTCTATCAAATCGTGGTCACTATGCTTATCCATACCACACTCTCTGGACACATTCGGTCTTCCTACATAACAACCTTCCATTGAGGCATGTCCCTTACAAGGCCACTATAGAAACACTGACTTCGTCCCCTGCGCCACAACCCCTTTGTAAGTGTTTGGAATGCGTGGCAACGGCGTCGGGTATGTATACACATATGGCTTCCCTTAGAGGCCTATCTCTTTCATCATGTTCCCAGCTGGTCATTCATTAGCTTCTGATCATGCCTTCAGGAGACGTGGCATTGATCATGTTCCCGGGTTAATGTTCGGCTTGATCATGTTTTTGAATATGTGTGGACGTTGAGAGAGGGATTGCCTCGGACGGCTCAGTTAATGGATCACATTTTGGAGGCGAATCAGGTCTGATCATTTCCTCAGGTTTTACTTAGGTTAAAACATGATTTAGGGTGAGTGTGTGCTTTAAGGGATCACCTACTTCAACTCAGTGATCATCATGATTTAGAGTCGATTCAACTTTAATCATTTCGTTGGGTTGCCATCAATTTTGATCGTGTTCTTGGCTTAATGTTTGCGATGTACTTATATGATGGTCTATTTTCACCACTCAGCCTCCAACAAACTGACTGTATCAGACAACCTGTCAACGTGGCTGTCAGTTCTTTAAAAGTGATGTCAGGCGATTGACAGTCGCGTTCCTGAAACAGTCAAGTGTCAGTCATTTCTTTTCCATCATACTCTCAAGAGCTCCGGACTTTTGATCGTAACATTTTACTGACGGTCGCCGAAGCCAGTCTTTGATGATGGTCATCCCTGATCAACCTCCCTACAAACACTCAACTTTGATCCCGATTCTTTTGCAGGATTTTTCTAATCACAAAGTTTGACGCGGGAATTGGATGTATGACAGTGAAAGAGTGAAGCACGAATTTAACACACACACACACACACACACACACACACACACACACACATACACAAACATACATACAAACATGCCATCAGTTCCCAGATTCCTAAACTTGTTTTGTTCTCATGTTTTTTCTCTTTATACTTGAACTAGTCCGATATATTTATATGTATAAGTGTGTATATATGATTAAAGAAATATGATATCCTGGATTTAGAAAAGACGTCTTCTAGTTCCATATAACCTCAAATTAGAATATACGAAGAATAGGATCCTCTCCAAAACTAATCTTTTGATGTTAGTTTACCGTCGAAGTTGGTAGCTGGCACAGAAAATGAGAAAATTCTTGCCGGGAGCGAAAACCTTTTCCTGGCGAAACATTAATCTGACCGGAGGATATTTTCTACTTCGTTCTCCTCGGTGTCTGGGCCTGGTAGAGGTCTCTTGTGGGTCTGAATGACCCCTACTGGTAGCCTGTCGCTGTTCCTCGCGCGCCCAGCGGGTCACATTGGTCTCTTCTCGTCTGTCTGTATTTGTTTATTTTCTCTTAGTGGACGATAGAGCTTCAGGGACATTTTCTTTTTTCTCTTTTTTTCCTGAAAAGAGCAACCTCGTCCCACACACGTTTTTATTCTCGAGGATGTAACTGAAATTTTTGAGGCGGCGATTTATGGCTTCTGTGGGACAGACGCGTTGGGTCAGACATTTTTGGAATACTGAATATCCCAGATGTTGTTGACTCGCCCATGGACCAACCTGAGTCACCCAGGGGTTACTGGAGCACTCCAGACCAACTTAGCGAACCTAGATCATTACCATTCGCTGAGACAGACCTCAGAAACACAGAAATTAATCAGAGGCACACTGAGTCCGACCAGGAGATCCGGCTGATGCTATTTCGTTCCGAAACTTCTTTGGTTCAAGTAAAACATTCTCGTTGTTTCAGACACAAATAGACTAAACAAAGTGTTTAGCAGTTCGCGTCCCTGACCATGACGCATTCACAGGCCACTCAGGGTCTAGCGCTGAGGTTCGAATCCTGGTTGTGGCTGTCGGTCCACAGTCAACCCAGCTGCTCATCCACCTTTAGGGGTTGGTCGATCAAATGGGTACGTGGTTCAGGCTAGGGTGTGTAGCGTTAATGAGTTTCTTTGATTAGGGCCTCATTTGCCCGTGACCTCTCAGCTAACAGAAAAATAGCATTCAATATATCTCATCAGAATCTAAACTAGCTCCAATTAGAACAGACCAAGCAGTATGGTCTCGTATCCCCCACAACAGCCCCCCCCCCCTCCGTAACCACACCACTAATGAAGACCTGTCAACCATCTATACATTACTTTCTATCAACCATACCCAAGTGAGTGTTGCCTACATAAAAGGATCCTTGAGTTTCCACTTTTCCTAATGACTATAACAATATTTGAATGTCACCCACGGTACACTAACTGATTCATAATCTTATTATTAATAAAAGGGTCGAATTAAGAAGAGAATGGAGAATCTTGAAGTAATGATGTTCCTATTGTTTGTGGTTGTGCATGAGTTCATGTATGAGTGCGTGCGTATGTATGTCTCTAATGTCAAATGCTTTAGCCTTGGGTAAAAGTAATTATCGAGGCAAAGCATCAAAGAATAAGAATCTAAGAAGACAGATACAACATATTATGGAATCTTAAGAATCTCCAGGTTTCCGCCTGACTCTACTGCCAATGAGAGGGAGGACTCTGGCAGTAGTAGGGCCGGCCCCTCCCACGACCTCTCCGTCTCTGCTAGACCATTTTCTTTTTCTAATCACTATACTTACATTCGTAGTCTCTCTCTTGTAGCCTCCCCTCTGTTGAACACCATCTGTCTGGTACCATCTTAATTCTCTCTAAGACCCAGTTGTCTAATAATGTCCCCACGAGCTCCTACTTAACATATCCAACAATAAACTCCACTCACCATTCCGGTTCAATGTTGGCGTATGTACTAGTTCCAACATCAACACACCTGTTGCACATCTCGGGGATCGTGAGTCCTCAAATACTGATGTATGAGGCTCAAGGTCTCTCCTCCAACTACCACCAAATTTTTGCTCATTTCACCCATTGCTGTACTAATTTTACTATCCAAACAGGCATCCTCTCATCCGTAAGCCAAGATCCTTTAATAACGGGACTCCAGATGTTGGTCTCTCTGGTCTTTAGCTAAGGGTATCGTTAGCAAATTCTGTCTCTTATCCTTTCTTTCATTTTTCCGTTCTGACGATACTATAGCTGTCTCTCCAGTAGACAAAGCAGTTTTGGTTCCCGTTTCTCCTCTAACTCCACCTTGGATGACTGCAACAATCCTTCACCCCCTTGATGCTCCTTTTGATAATCCTATGTCCCTTCCCATATTCTTTTTTTCTGACTGTCCGAAAAGCGCTTCACTCTCTGGACACAAGCAAGGCTTATGATCCTGATGGCATCCATCTCCATGTACTGAAAGAGTGTGCCTCTGAACTTGCACTTGTGCTTGCTCGTCAGTTCTGTTTCTGCTTAAAACCAGAACTGTCCTTTCTTCTTGGAAGCATGTGTTGATACATCCCATCTTTAAGAAGGGTGAGTGTTCTAACCCCTCTAACTATTGTTCTGTTTTTGACATCTACCATATCTAAAGTCTTTGAGATCTTGAAACCCATGGTCTTCTTTCTGATAGATTGCATGGCTTTCGGGGGGCGAGATCCATTAGTGATATTCTTCCTTATCTTACTAATGTTTGGTCATCATCCTTGAAAGATTTTGGGGAATCCAAAGTGGTTGCTCTTGACATATCCAAAACTTCTAACAGGGTGTAGCATTGGGGATTCATATCTAAGCTCCTCTCTTTTGACTTCCTTCCCCCACTTTGCTCCGTCATATCTAGCTTCCTCTCTGGCCGATCTATCTCTGTGGATGTTGATGGATCAGTCTTCTCTCCGTTCCCCTTTTTCCATCAGCAGGAGTGTCCTTCAAGGTTCCGTCCTGTCCCATACACTTTTTCTCCTTTTTGTTAATGATTTCCTCTCTTCCACAAATAACAAAAGGCACTCATATGCTGACGACTCAACACTTCATTCCACTACAGCCTTCAATTCTGCTCCTTCTTCTCTCACTCGATCTGCATCTCTTCTTGACAATACTTCCTCGTTAAACTCAGACTTAGACAGGATGTCTCAGTGGGGTAGACGAAATGGTTAAGTTTAATACCTCCAAGATCCAGTTTCTAACCATCTCTCTATCAATAATTCCTCATAGCGTCCCTCTCTCCTTTGAAAGTTCATTAATTCCAACTCTTGATTTGGTGAACATACCTGGCATTACTGTAATATCCACTCTTTCTTGGAAATCTCAGGCTACGGAAATAGATAAGTCGGCCTCTAAGAAAATAGGCTTTAAGGTGTCAATATTCCTTTTCTTCTGAAGAGTTGCTCCTTTTATACAAAGGACTGATTTTTCCTTGTATAGAGTACTACTCTCACATGTAGGGTGGTTCTATCTCTGTATCTTTACTTGACAGAGTTAATTTGATAGCAGTCCGACTTATAAAGTCTCCCATGGTAACTTTCAGACTTGATCCTCTTGCCTTACGCCGCAATGTTGGTTGACTCTCCCTCCTCTATAGGTATTACTCTCATTTCTGCTCCCGTGTGCTGGCTACTTGTTTGGCCCCACCACTAGCTAGATCACGCAATGCAACTCACGTATGGGCCGTTTCTTTCCCTGCACCTCGAAGCTTTGGAATTCTCTCCCCTCTCCATTGTTTCTCAATAAGTATGACCTTGCACATTCTAAAAGACAGGCTTTTCACTTCCTCCAAAATTCGTAAATACTTTCCCTTGTCTCTTCTTTTTCCTTTTTATAATCCTCTTTATATTTCAATTAAGGCCGGGCTTTGATGTGGACTTTTCTCCGTGACTGGAGCCTTCAACGTAAAAAAAAAAAGATGATGATAGAGAGAAGAATCTTTGTTTTTGAGAAAGTGAAAATCCTGCCTTCTCAAAAAGGACCAGATCGCAGATCCTCCCTTCTAAAAAGGAGTTGATCGTACCTGTTAGGAACAACATGAAAAGTTAAAGCGTTTCAGAGCAGGAGGAGCTAGCTGACTTCCACCCCCTACTCACGTAAATACGGCAGCTGTTAAGCATAATGTGATCTAGCTGATAGTATGGGTTCACACGTAGCCAGCTTTGGTGAGTAAGGCCCGAAGTAATATCCGTAGGAGAGGGGAAAGAGAACAAAGAATGCAGCGTAGGGAAAGTCGGGTTAAGTTTCCACGTCAGGTTGCTGATATGTCCGATTATTTCTCATATGACATTGCCAAGTATATAGCCAGAGCTCGACCCTCCTTGAACGCGAAAGAAATACTCCATAAACAAAGACGAATCAGTCCTTCGAATAATCGAGACAACATGATTAGCTTTGTTCATTTGGCATCCAAACTGACCTGGTTTTCATGAGGCCGAAAAATCTACTTACAATGCAAGAGTTTTCTAAGACAGATGAGATATCACGGTCATACCAGATATGTATATTGTGTTGAGGGGATGGGAAAGTTGTGAGGAATATTAGAAATAGAAATGTAATATCATCAGGTTATGTCTTCCTCGCTGCAGTATCCCTTTATCTGGCATATCTTGCTTTGCGAAGGCCATACTGATGATTACAGAAAATCTTCTGAAGTTCAAGATGATTAAGGATATGGGAATTAGATAAAGATTCAAAGAGCATGATTAATAGTACTAAAAACAGAAGGACTATATCTTAAAGGATTGGGCAGATTACCCAACTAAAGAGAGGCCGTAAAAATGTATATTTCCAAGGAGGAAAACTTTTTCTTTTTTTTTGAGCAGAAGCGAAATATATGAGCAATCAAAGACACACAAATTATGGAATACCTTCTTTTAGAAAAATGAAATGGATGCCGCCTGGTCCATTCACCTTCCAAGTTTCAAGAGAAAAGAAAAATTCTGGACTGTTGGATGAGAGATTACAGGGAGGGACACAGGATTAACAGGAGGTACGGCATGGCGTAAGGGAGTGCTCGTCATTCAAGGTGGAGGTTAAAGGAGAGTTACTCTGTGAGTAGAAAAGACATCTGTCGTGTCGACGGGGAGAAAAAGTGAAGAAAATGTATTTCGACAGAAGTTGGTACAGTTACTCTTGACCAAAGTAACAGAGTCCTTTCAGTAGAGGAAAAGGAGAGGCCTTCACACTTCCATTGGATGAAAGAACGCTTGGCCTCGCGGATGCAATGATTTCGGGAGGAGATACAAGCTGAATGCGAGCCGGAGGATGGAGAGATTTCCCGAACTCGATACTCCAGTTTCCTTGCCCGAGTGGCCGCAGAACAGGAAAGGCTGGAGAGAGAAACAGATTTAGGGGAAGACAGGACACATACATATCTTCGATTCCCACAAATATGATATTCGTGATAAGCTCGACCAACAGAGAAGCATACCATAGGAAGGAGGGGAAGTAATTCTGTGAAGAAAGAGGATAAAAAAGAAAATCGTAAATTAGTCCTATCACCGCAATCACTGTGCTTACATTGGCTTGTAGTGGGTCAGACAAAGGATGAGGCACGTCTAGCAAAGTAAAGAAGAGGTGAAGAAATAGTGTAGCTACAACACGAAGGATTAAAGACAGAAAATATATCCAGAGTGTTGGTAGAGTATTCGTGATGATATCAAATGTTAGTCGGGCGTTTGAAGAGTCTCTTCCAGATCGACAAGAAAGGAAAGGTGAGGACTCTAAACCCCTGCTTACACTATGAGGTTTGTTGAAGGTCTCCAAAGGGTTTGAGTATACGATGATCACGCGGCAGGAGTGTAGAGATGATCTGAGATAATTTGAAGAAAGTTCTAACGTTTGAAAATCTAAAGGAACCCATGAGGTGAAATGTGGAGTTTGGTAGTTAGAACGCGAGTCTTAAATCAGGCGACGTCAACGTTTGAAGATTCAAGCTCTATAAGGCGTGAAATAGGCGTGTGTTGTTGCTGGAATAAGCCAGACTCCTCTTCTAAACCGAGATCGTGATTGCAGGTAACAGTAAGAAATGAGAACAGCAGTGAAAACAACGACAGATATTAGAATATCTGAAAAGAATAAGATATGGATGAGATGATTACTAGGCGGATGGGGTTTAACAGTTGAGAGATTAGTCGAAAGACCAGGAGTGTTAGCAAAATGGAGGGAAAACGAGCCAGGTTCTTGGAAGGGTCCAGTAGCTTTGCAAGCGAGTCATCCTCTCGTTGGCAGTAGACACTGGCCGAACTCCGGCAAATGTTCGCATCCCAGGATGTCAGTCATAAGCCTCCTAGGCGCTTCTTACTCGTTTCAGTGATGTGCACTGAGTTAAGGGAAGGTAGGAGGCATAGTTGTGAAAACGGGAAGCTAAAATGAATAGAATACGTGTCGTCATATGAAGATATCAAGACTAACTCAGACGCTAATTATTTGGCGTGTTATGAATAAGTGAACTGAATAGAAAACGATTTGTTGGTTTAGGCAACCCTTCAGCAGGAATCACAGAGCTGATGTATTACTCATACTACAGAACCGGGAGGTCATGATAGTTGCTAGTTGACTAGTTATAACCAACATGAGATCAAGGTGGCCGGTTAGTAGATACACAGGAATGTTTACGAAGTATATAGTATGGTTTACACATCATGGACTTGGTTGAACATTAAGTGATGAATAGGTACAGTGATAAAGCAAACATACCATACAGCCTAACTAACAGCAAACTGAGCTGTTCCCTCGTATAGCTATGCACTTATTCATGGGTTGTTGATGACGTTCACAGTGGTATGTACAGGACTGGTCTTATGTCTGTATAACTCTGACTGGAACAAGCAGATTGTTGTGAATAAAGATGGTCCGGGGTGCGGGGGTGTTAGGAAAGAGGAGGTTCCTGTAACGGGGTTTTGTCCGTAGTTTATTGTCAAACTGCTTTGTGTGTGTGTGTGTGTCTGTGTGTGTGTGTCTGTGTGTGTCTGTGTGTGTGTGTGTGTGTGTGTGTGTGTGTGCGCGTGTGTGTACATGTGTGTCTGTGTGTGTGTACTCGTTCTGATTTATCTGGCATTTGAGGCAGTCATAACCTCTTCTTGTTTACTGAGAAAATCATTTTCCTAGAATGGCTTTCTGTTTGTATAATATAATTATATGAAGGTACCTGTAAACAATACAAATGAGTAGGGGAAGAATTACTTTCGTTGTAAATCCCCATTCCCAGCACACAAAATGTTTCCATGTATTTTCGCACATGGAAATTGTTATGAGGATATTATGCACATGAGCTTACTTTACACACTCAACATATTTACATAGAAATATATAATGCTATGGAATAGTATTTTCTATGATGATGCGCCTCTGTTCGTCTTTAAAAGGCCTCTGACGTATTTATCTATTTATCTATGATGACACCAGGACCAGTTTCTTTGAGAGAGAGTCCTTGTGTTACCCAAGACCCTTCTAAGGCCTCCTGCAGCTAAAGGCTGCGCTACTTCCAGTAGCAGGATAATGTAGACTGTTCTAGAGACAGGAGTACTTTGACGAGACTTTACTCCCAATGATACACAGCCTCGCCAAATGTGAAGTGGTATATCCTCGAGCAGGTGGAGTCCGATAACATCGCCTATGTCACGTTGTCTGATATTCATTCCAACAAGGTGCTCTTGCTAGGGCCAGAGTGCTATGAGTCCCATACGCTTCTCATGGCAGCTCTCGATCATTCCAGCTATCCATTAATCCTTCACGCAACCGGTATTTCTTAACGTCCTTCTAAACCATCCTCTTCCTCAGCTTACGGTCAGGGCGCCTGGTAACTCTGGTATCCAGTTAAAACCTTAAATGATATTATCAGGTCACCCCTCTCTCTTCTCTCCTCTAAGGTAGAGAGCTGTGTAGTCGTCAACCATCCATTAGTATCTAAGGTCTTGCAATTCCGGTGACAACATGGTTTCTCTTCTTTGGACCCTCTCAACCATGTCTTTGTTTCTCTAGGTACGGCGGCCTGACCTGTGAGGCATAATCCATCTACATTTTCTTATCCATAGACTTGAATGTGATCCTAATACTTACCAGCAGACAGTTAACTTCTTTCATAGTTCTCTTGATGTGAAACTCTGGCGCCCTCTCTACAACCAAGCCCCATAGAATTTCCATGGTTTTTCCCCCGCCGTTTCATATGCCCTGGTTCAGTCCACTGACAGCACGTCGACCCCAGTATATCACATCGTTTCACTTTACTTCATTCCTTACGCGCCTTTCGCCCTCCTGCATGTTTAGGCTTCGATCATTCAAAATCCTTTTCACTCCATCCTTCCATCTCTAATTTGGTCTCCCCCTTGTCTTCGTCCCCTCCACTTCTGACACATATGTCCTCTTGGTCAACCTTTTCTCACTCATTCTCTCCATATTTCCAAACATTTCAGCACACCCTCTTCTGCTCTCTCAATCACACCCTTTTTATAACGATACCTCTCTCTTACCCTTTCATTACTTACTCGATCAAACCACCTCACACCCCATATTGTCCTCAAACATTTCATTTCCAACACACACACACACCCTCCTCCGTACAGCCTGATCTACAGCCCATGCCTCGCAGCCATATAACATTGTTGGGACTACTACACCTTCAAACATACCCCATTTTTAGCCTTCCACATAACGTTCTCTCTTTCCACACATTCTTCAGCGCTACCAGAACCTTCGCCCCTTAACCTACACTGACTCACTTCTACTTCCACGGTTCCATTCGCTGCCATGTCCACTCCAAAGTATCTAAAACACTACATTCCGTCCTACTTGTTACCTTGAATTCAGACTCATACCCCCAACTAACCTGAGCCCCAATCCTGCTAAACCTAATAACCTTGCTTTTATTCAACATTAAGTGTCAATTTCCTCCATCCATGCACTCTTCCAACTCCTGCAGCTGCTCTCTCACAGTGGTGTATCATAAGCAAACAACAACTGACTCTTTTCATAGGCACTCTCATCCCCAAGACACTGCATACTCGCCCCTTTCTTTCCAAAGATTCGCATTTACCTCCCTCACCGCCCCATCCATAAACAAATTAAACAACCATGGGGATATCACACATCCATGCCGCAGACCGAACTTTACTGGGAACCATTCACTCTCCTCTCTTCCTACTCGAACAAATGCCTTTCACTCTTGATAAAAATTTCTCTGCTTCTAGCAGCTTTCCTCCCACACATACATTCTTAAGACTTTCCACAAGGCATCTCTATCAACCCTATTATATGCCTTCTCCAGATCCATAAATGCCACAAAAAATCCATTCGTTTCTCTACGTATTTCTCACACATATTATTCCAACGAAATACCTGATCCATACAACCTCTACCATTTCTGAAACCATACTGCTCCTCCCAAAGCTGAAGCTCTGTACATACTTTCACCATTTCAAGCAATACCCTCCCATACAACACACCAGGTATACTCAAACAAACTTGTACCACTGTGGTTTGAACGCTCACCTTTATCGCTTTGCCTTTACACAATGGCACTATACATGAATTCCGCCAATCCTCAGGCACTTCACCATGATCCATACATACACTGGAAATCCTTACCAACCAATCAACAACACAGTCACGCCCTTTCTTAATTAATTCAATTGCAAAACCATCCTCTCCAGCCGGCTTGCCACATTTCATCTTCGCAAGGCTTTTTATATATATA
>JAUTXX010516930.1:0-11622 GCA_032273605.1 Panulirus laevicauda | reverse complement strand
GGGTTAACGTCTCCAGCCGCACACCGCCACTACCACTTACTGGCCACTAACAGCTCTGGCAGCCCGGCACCATTACCTCCTGTCCTCTGACATCACTTCCCCTACACCCGCTTGGCCAGCTGATGGCATCCTCCGTAACTGTCTAGTTGGCAACACTGGTGCGTCCGTTGCCAGTTGCAACGTAAACAAGTATTTTTCTTTTGTCAACGGAAAATTTATGTTGATGTGGATGTGCAAGAGCATCTTTATGCTGGGAGGGCGGAGGGAGGCAGTCAGTCAGAGAATACTATAGGGTTTGAAGCCTTCTCTTCGCCTTGAGCTTAACCATCTGTGTTGTTCTTGGTTTCATTCCACCGTAGAAATGTTCGCTGGTTTCCCAAAGTCTACGTTTTCCTCCGTATGTCTTGCCTTCCTGTTTGCGTCCGTCTCCCAGCTTCTCTCGTCCTCTCGACAGGGATAGACAGGTTGAACTTGTTTCTGTGTTGTTCCCGTGTTGACAGAGAGAGACAGGGGGTTGCGTCCTGTCGCATCTTTGTGGTATTTTTTTCCTCCGTACGTTTGGGTCATAACTCACAGAATATGCCGATGTCGCATCCATGAGCGGCATCTTTCGTCTGAAGTTGTGTCAACAGAGTTTTTTTTATTTCATAATGACTGATGGTATTATTATGCTGTTTGGTCAGCGGTCGCGGGGGTGGTAGTATTGCTTACACAGGGAGTGTCGGTGGTAAAGGTCATACGCTGTTGTTGCGCATGCTCGGTAGGTAGGTAGGTAGGTAGGGGGTCGGCCTGCAGAGTGGGTATGTCCACTCTCCCTGGTCCGAGTTCTCTCTTGCAAGTCGTGGCCCTCTAGTTTCCTTCCCTGGACGAGCCAGTTCCGCTTGACACTTGGTGTCAGGTGACACAGTGTCAGGTGGGGTAAGGCTCCTGCCTCAGTGAAGGGTGTACCTTGCATTGGGGATGGGTCCAGAGGCTCTTGTGTGCTAGGATAATTGTATTGAGTGTTGGACACCGTGTGGACGGGGGACAGGCTTAACCTTGGTGCTACCTTTTATAAGACGTCAGGCACAGTTTATGCAAATTGTCAGCGATTTGGTTTGTCTTACGAAAAAGTGTTTAGTGTTTACTGACGTTATTTTGACTAACACTTTACTGAAGAATATGCGATTAATATGAGTAAATTGCGTAATGTAAATGTTAGTCGTTAGTTTGAATTTCTATTATGGTGCGTTAGGGAAATGAAGATGTATTTGTGTCTAGTGTCATGATTAATAGAGGGGTGAAGCATGAGCCAGGGTGACCACGATATATGGCCGTGGTGGTCGTTAGGTCGAGTGGGCTGGAAGCGTCGCGGAGGGAGATAAGGACGATAACGAACAGCCGCCCTAACGGTAGGAGAGATGATAGGGAACTTGTTCCGTGGTGACCACCATGTAACACAGCTTCAGCATTACTGGCCCAGTACCACTCACTGATAAGGTGGTGGTCTTTATCTCTACTGGTGTGACGTTGGCGTCAGGAAGTCACCAGGGCCTTGGGTGTGTGTGTTCGCTGGGTCGAGCTAGGCTGGTACGAACCAGAGACAGCCATGACAGACGCAGGAGACCTATCGAACACCTGGACAACAGTACAGACATTGAACGCCCAAGGTTTTCCCACGGGGGGCCTCAAAGCACCAAGACAGCCGCCTCCAATCATCCATCGGTATACACAATAATCGATGCTTACCTTAGCTAAAAGTCCTTGCCTTCCCCAAACCAACAAGAGACATCACCATATACACACGCGTCCTCCTGTCTGCTGGGGGTGTATGGATAACGAACCAGAGACATTGTCTCCTGCAGACCTCCTGCCCACGACAGGAAACCTATAATACACTCCCACATACTCTGATTCTTTGATCCGTTTCAAAACTACGCCTCCCACTGTCTAACCCCTTCTTCATCCCTCTCTAACTACCCGAAGGGGGAAAAAATGGTTTGTGTTGTAGGGGGTGAGGGAAGTTTTGGTACTGGTGGTGTTGTATGGTGGGGTGAGAGAGGGTGGTTAGTGGTGGAGTTTGGTGGGGTGAGGGTGGCTGAGAGTGATGGTGGAAGATGCTGGTCGGGTAGTGTTGGTGCAGGTGTTGAGACTGTGGCCGTGATGTGTGCGGTGAGTGGAGGTAGGCGGTGGTGTTGTTGATGGTGAGGTTGGCGTAGTATTCGTGTGGTGTTGGTGTCGGGTGATGAGGGTGGCGTGGTGAGTCATGGCCAGCTAGCGATGACCCGACCCCCCCACCTGGGGATGAGTAAAGAGTACCTGCTGAGTCAAGAGAACAGGGGAAAGTATCGCAGTTGGCCGATCAGTGTGGCAGTAGCGGCCCACATGGTTAATTATGTCAAGTCAGTTGTAACCTCTCTCTCTCTCTCTCTCTCTCTCTCTCTCTCTCTCTCTCTCTCTCTCTCTCTATCTCTCATATAATAATTTGCTTGGCCATAATGGCAGAGTAAACATAGCCCAACACACTTATTTTTTTGTTGGTCTGTCTTGTTTTAGGTGACTCCGTGTACCAGTGTTTAAGAAACTTGGACAAATAGGTCGCAAGTCATCTTGTACTTTCGTATCTACATTTCCACACGTTAGTAATTCCTTCTTTTTCTCCACGACTCCGACCATAACTTCGTTAGAAACTTTCATCGTAATTATGGAACATTTATACATTGAAAGCATTTGATTGGCTGGAAATATGACGTCATTAAACAGCTAGCCAATAGAGGTTGGTTGGGAAAGACCTCATAAAAAGAGCAAGCCAGTAGGAGCTGGTTGTAAAAGTGACGTCAAAAGACATCTAGCCAATACGAAGGTGTTCTCTCAAGATGCTTTCACGAACGCTATGTTATTGTTGTTATTTATCCATTTATTATTATTACTATTATTATTATTATTATGGAGAAAGAAGTGTCGCGCAGGATGTGTGTGTGTGTGTGTGGACCAGTTAGACGAGTTACTACCAATCATCACAACACCAGAGCCTCTTCAAGGCCAACAGACTGTATTTTTTATTGTAGGCTAGGCAGGGTTACTGTGTTTGTGTGTGTGTGTGTGTGTGTGTATGTATGTATGTGTGTATGTGTTCCTATGTGTGTGTGTGTGTGTTATTGTAGTATATCGTGAAGACGAATGAGTCAGAACTGCGTCATGAAGGCACGAACCCCACATGCAGGCATGGATGTGATTACATACATTGCGTGTGGCCACTGGGTCAGTCATTACCAGGTGAATCCCTCCAGGTTCACATGTGTACCAAGTAAGGCCCCAGTATCAGGTCTGTACCAGACAAGGCCCCAGGTATTAGGTCTGTACCACACAAGGCCCCAGGTATTAGGTCTGTACCAGTATGGCCCCAGGTTCAGGTCTGTACACACCAGGCGAAGCCCCAGGTTCAGGTCTGTGCTGTTATGACGGTACGACTTCTAAGTACGGCGGTAAGGACCCTGAGCACAACTCATCCAACTCTGGGCACTACTCTCAAGTGTCAGGTCAAAGGTTAGGTGATCATACCCAAGGATGGCACTGTTATGGGCAAGGATATAAACAAAGTGTGTGTGTGTGTGTGTGTGTGTGTTTCCAGGAACAGGTCGTTCTAAGGACAAGTCCCGTATCACGGAACTTAATCCACTTGTCAAAAATATGTTGTTTACACTCATGAGTATAACGGGAGTCTTGTCACTTGATGGAAGTAAGAGCTTCGTCCAGCCAAGATTTCCAGGCCCTCCGAGGCCAGCAGGTCACGGGACACTAAGTCTGTTTACCATTTACCTGATATTTGTACTGTTGGTAAGCACATATGATGACCTTTCCGCGATAATTGTGGTAAGTAGGCTGTTGTCGCGCATGTCTTCAGTCGCCCTTTTTTTGTGTTGTGGCGCCCGCTGGACCAGTTGCTCCAAGCCTGACGCACCCACTTCATCCGTTCCCACATCATTAACGTAGCGAACACAGCTAACTATCATTCTTAGCTCAGAACATCATAATGATATGAACGTTTCTTGATCAGGGAGACAGAAATGCGATGTTTCCACCTTCAGGATGATTTTGATAATGGCAGACCTTATCTCCCTCCCTACACAGCGTATCATTACCTAACTTACCAAAGACATGGTCGGAAGTAGGTAGTTTGTATAATCCGCAGTACAAACTGCGGACTGCGGTTGTCTATATCGTCGGGGTGTATGTCATGTGTCGGTGTGTCCAGTGTTGCTTTTCCTATGTCACTGTGTCCAGGTGTTGCGTGTCATCCATGTGTCACTTTCCAGTGGTGCTTCAGGTGTCATTGTATCCAGTGTGTTGTGTCCAGTGGTATGTGCCATCGTCAAATGTGGTGTGTCATGTGTCCAGTGTCCAGTACAGAGGACAGGTCGGACGTCCCTTCCAGCACCCCCTACGGCTACAAAAAAAAGTACAGGGGATTACCCCGCTGACCTCACGTTGTATCGTAAGGGTACACTTGTCTGTTGTTTAGGAGGGGAGGTAGCGTCCACGAGCTTAACCCTGTGTAGTCGGGGAAACATCCTTCATTACCCGATGTTTGTAGCTGGGGAGCATTCCCCGGTACGTAATGAAGACTTGACTAAGACGAGGTGGTATTCCGTACTTATTGGCCATCCTAATACCTACACCACGAGTGTCAGAAGGAAGGAAGGACTAGAGTGGCCCTACCTGGCCTTATCTGATACCATCTGAGGCACCATGTTATCTTGCGCTATCGTTGGCTGCCCTGGTCTTACGGTGGGTGAGTCATGACAGCTCATCACAACCCGGCTGTCTCTCTCTCTCTCTCTCTCTCTCTCTCTCTCTCGCTCTCTCAAGTTCCGCACTTTGTTGACATCCGCCATCGGCATCTTTGAGGTCATATTTTTTATGATTCATGGTTCAAATATGACCGCGTACGTCATATACTGGCTTGTATATCCTCGGACTTTAAGGCTCAAATATGACCTTCACGTACATCATATACTGGGCTCGTATAGCCTCTTACTTTGGAATGTAATACTTGCAGCTTGCCCATCTAGAAGACAAGACTAGATGAACAGATAAGCTTTCAAGTTCATTAATGGATTGGAAAGGATTGAAAAACAAGGTATTTAGCTGTACATATGTGGGAGCATAGACCAGGTAGAGTAGGTTAAAGACGGAGAGATTAGTGAGCAACCAAATCCCTTAGCACGCACCCCTTAAATCCCACAAAATATTGACGTCTAATCCCTTGTGACAAAATAAAGAGACGATATAATGGATGACTAGCTCTTTATCCTTCGCCCTTCAGCACATGGTACAAATCAGAAGCATTACGGTATGACATGAGCATGACGTGTTTCGACTTTCAACCTGATGAAGCGTCTGTTGAGCACGACGGTGCAATCAGTAGTAGGTTTAACGACGTCACGTGTCGCCTAATTCACAAGGGGCCAGGCCACAATACCATAAGGTTGTACCGTCTTGCACAGAGGTCGTACAATGGTGCTGAAGGAAATAATGAACAATGTATCATATGCTAACAAGTGAGAAAGCACTGTTACTGACTTAAGGGTATTGATTGCGTTAGCGTAAAGGGATGCTGCTGGTGTTGGACTAAGGTACTGGTGTTAGCTTTTGAGTAGGGGGTTATACTGATGCTGGTTTTGGAGTATGATACTGGTGTTAGAGTTGGAGTAGGGTGATGCTCTTAGTGTTGGAGTAAGGTACTGCTGATGTTGGGGTAAGTTACTGCAAGTGGTGGTGTTAGAGTAAGGCACTACTGCTGGCGTTGGAGTAAGTCATTGCTGGTGATGGTGTTGGAGTAAGTTACTGCAGGTGGTGGTGTTGGAGTAAGGCACTATTGCTATAAGACTGTCGTGAGTAACTACCAGGAATCAGACTCCCTTCCTCTTGTGTAATTAACACCTTGTCTTATCAAGGACTTGGCTACGTCTGTCAGGCTTAAGCTTAGGGCTTTCCTGTCCACCTGTTGATTTACTTTGTCTTGGATGGGTGAGGTTTTATTTTGATTTATTGAACACCTGGAGGCCCGTGAATTCATGTTCAGCAGTGTTAAAACCCAACAAACATGTGTTAACCGGTACACCTCGGAGGGGTTTCATTTTGATGTCTTGAATCAAGTTGTTTACCTGAGTAGATGGTGTTATATTTTGGTTTTGTCTTGTCTCGCATCCATTCGTTTACCTAGATAGGTGGTTATACTTTGGTTCTAGTCTCGAGTGCAGTGGTTCACGTGGGTAGGTGAGGTTTTAATTTGGTACATCTAATCTGGAATTCAGTGGATTACCTGGGTAAAGAGAGTGGAGTTTTATTTTGGTTATTCTATCCTCTAATCCAGTGGTTTACCTGGTTAGAAGGTTTACTTAGCTTCAAATCTACAGGTTTATATAGGTAATTGGGCTCTATTTTGGTAGATTTAAGTCTCCCAGTGGTTTATCAACCTTGTAGCATTTTTGTAATTTACATAGTAAAGGGAGATGAAAAGCCAAGTGCATAAATGTAATTTATGAAGCAAAATGATTCAGACTGTGCTGGGAGTGATTACTCAATGCTTGTTGAGTAATTTCTGTTAATATGGCTTGTCAGCGTTGTGCTTGTTGAGATAGAGGTTGGGTCGGTAAGTATAGAGTGCTGAAGTGTGAAGCAGGTGGTAGGCTCTTTATATCTACTTACAGTGGGGGTAATGGTTAGTTATGGGGTTATAAAATTTTTATGGTTTGTAATATAAGTATATATGTATATGTGTGTTTATGAAAATGATATGCTGCACTAATTAAGATATTCAGTGGTTGGTATCTTCTTTTTTTTCCAGGGGAACATGGTGATCCTGAGGAGATGGGACGGATGCTGCAGCTTATCCTGGGTTGTGCTGTCAACTGTGAAAACAAGCAACGTTAGTACCATCATTAATTGTGTTATGACAGTCTCATCACACCTATCCCTCACAGATGTACATTGCCCTAATGTATCTTGTGGCCATCATGTATTATGTTATCCCAGTCTCACTATTCCAGTATCTTACAGGTGTACATTGCTCCAGCTTATCTCATAGCCATCATGTATTGTGTCATGCCTAAGTCATCACCCCATACCCTACAGATGTGCGTTAGCCACACATCTGTTATAACCATCATGTGTTTTATCATGCCTGTCTCACCACATCTGCATCCTATAGAGATCCAGTGGCTGCCATAACTATTGTTTGTCAGGCCACTCATTTTACAAGTAAACCTTATAGGGGTCAGTTTCACCGAGCCAGTACCATGCAGTGTATTGTAATCTAACATTTACTTATTGTTCAGCAGGTACTAAAATTATGATAGATCATCCAATGGAGAATGTAAAAATATACTGGATATATCTTCAAAGTGTACTTGATCAGCTTGATTGTAAAGAATACATAGGTCTGTAGGCTGTGTCCTCAATAAGCCTAATCAGAGAAACAAGTTAGTTAGGTCGAGGAACTTGCTTTGAATGTGGACAAGTCTCTTCAAAGTCATACAAGTAATGCGTAAAGTATGTACAGCTTGTTAATAGAAGAAAGGATGGATTGAAAAGTGAAAAAATTAAAACTTTTATAACCTTTTGAAGGTAGAATTATTTAAAAGATGGTGCTTTGATGTGTTTTGGATGTACAGAATGTAAGGATATGAAGAGATTTAACAGAAATTCTTTGTGAATGAAGGGATGATGAGATAGTGAGAGTATACAAGTGAAAGAGTAATGAGTTTAGAGGAATTAGAGATGCATTACTTTTGCAATGTTTTTAGTTGATAGTGTTTAGGTTTCCCTGCTGTTTAATGAAATGTTACCATAAATCTTATATGGTTTCAGAGTATATTGAAGCCATCATGAACATGGAGGAGAGGGTGCAAAAAGTAATTATGGAGGCCATTCAGGAGCTGATGTTACGAGAAAGTTCCCCAGGGATCTTAATTGGAGACAGTGAAGCTAGACCTGACTTGGGGCCTGCCTCTTTTCACCCTCACATCAAAACCATCCTAGAACAGCTAGAGGCAGCCACCCAAAGTAGAGATGAGACTGTACAAAGATGTCATGAACTAGAGCAACAGGTAAGGTGTTCTTGATGATTCTGACATTGGTAACAAATTGTAAATGGATTTTTTAGATTATTCCAGCTTTGCAGAATATACAGTACTCATATTACAACCTTTCATAGTTCCATGCATCACTGCACTTGTTTATCTTCACTACAGTTGCCTTCTTTTTTCTCTTGTGGATGGTGAGCCATGCATTTTTTATAGGTACTTATTGTTTTAGTGTATATGAAAGCAGTACATTAGAAAAGTGAAATTTCTGGAGTTATCTTATGTAATTACATTATACAGTATATCACATTATATGAATATGTTTTTAACCCTTTAAACTTGCTGTTTGACTGCAGTTGAATGAATTGCCAATAAGATTTAATGTGGCGTTTGACTTTTATACACTTTTGTGTGTGTGTGTATAATCCAGCCACTTACATTATGACTAGTAATATATGCCCATAGCACCGAAAGGGTTGATATAAATTGTTTATCTCATAAAACAAGTCTTTTCAAAGAAAATTAAGGGAGCTCAAAATATTGAATTGGCTGCAGATGAGAGAAAGTAATAACATGCAGAAAAAAATTATTTTTCATTGATAGCAGGGCAAATTGAAATGCTCCTTAAATTCCTTAGAGTACTAGTTCTCTCAACAGGTTTATGAAATTTTTAATACGCTTTAGTGTTCCTTTGAATTCTGACTTTATTTTGGCTTAGATACAATGGGCACTATGTCTAACAGTTCTTGTACCAGTGCATGAAAAATATATCTATCTTTTAAACACCCCAAATTCTTTACAAAAGGAGATAACATTAATAACTGTGAAAAGAAATGTGTTCAGCTCAGACAGACAAAAAGGAGGGGGCTTAGGGAAATACATGTATATGAGATGCAGAAAGCAGAACACCACACACAGCAACCAGATTTTTGCACTGCTGTTGTCATGTATGCACTGTTCTCACAGAGCCAATCCACAGCAGTAAATTTGGAAATCTGTAGGATTCACCAACTTTAATGTAAATATTTTTAAAATCCTTAACAAGTACATTATCACTTTAATGATTTTCCAGATATCAGTAATAAATGAAGAGAAAGCTGCCCTGTCTACAGAAAACGAAAAACTCCTGAACCGTCTAGATGCCTGGGAGACTGGAGGAGATCTTGGTACTTCAACTCTCCGCTACAAAGACCTCAAGAAACAGATTGATGGCCTCCAGGATGAACTGTATAAACTTGAGACATGTAAGTGCTTGATAATATGGTAAGCCACAAATACCCTGTGTATTTATTTCCAGATTCTCTGCATGTTAACAATAGGAAGCAAAAAATGATGATACAGAGAATTACGTATGAAGAGCTAATGAATGCATGGGTTAGTTATGTCTCAACAGTGAATATACAGAGTTATTAAATCAACAGTACTGTGAAACTTATTGAAAGTAAATCAGACTAAAATCTAGGACAGTCATGAATCTAAAACAAGTATCCATTATAGTGTCAGGAGAGATATGAAACATGTACAGAACCACAGATATGTTTAGAGGAATACTTAACATGTAGTTGACATCTCTCCTAGATGAAATGTAAACAGATAATTATGTAATATACATATCAGCTTAGAAGTATGTATGATAGTCCTCCTCCTCCTCCTTCTTTCTTCATGAAAGATTTTCTCTAAAGTTCTTCCTTCTTGTGGGTATGCTCTCTTCTCGTGAGACTGACTTGAGTAAGCTTTTCTTTCCAAGGTGATGTTGTGCAAGCAGTTCTTCTGTAGTTTTCTCATTTTGTCCAGCCTTTCCCTCCTTTTTGAAGAACCTTTACCCACAATAACTGTCGTGAAGTTGGCACCTGCGATCTGCAAATTTTTATCTCCATGCAGCTGGAAAGAGGGAGATAAATGACATCAACCCAGTAGTGGTTGCTGATTGGTCAAGTATAGACCCATTAAATATGTTAGTGGGTGGCTGCAAATACCTTAGGGCCATTTACAAAGAGTGAGTGAAGGCTGGTGCCTGCTCACAGAATTTTAAAGGTAGGATGGTTCTGATCTGCATTTTCCCAGAGAATACATCTCATGCTCATGGACGCTACATTGATACCATTTATGAAGAACTGCCAGATACTGATATAATTAGATTAATTTAGAAACTTGAGTATTGTGATTAGCCCTCCTTTCATCCATCTTTTTACCCCTCTGGGATAATTACTTGACTTTTGTTCTCTCCTTGTACCTCACATTCTTTGTATCAAGTAGTGCTTGTTGCTCTTTGTTGGACTTCTGTAGCAGATCTATATTTTTGGACATTTCTATTTATGTTGTATCATATTGGTAATGTGTAATCTAACTGGAGTCTAATATATACTTTTTCCCTGAATATCTTGTTCATGTACATGCAGGTAATTTTTATAATGACCAGTTGATATTTCACTTTAATAAGCCTCCTAATGAAGCGTTCTTATGTTATGTCATAATACCACAGGTAAATCAGTCTGTAGACAAGTAGAAGAATGAGGAGGATGAGTTTAGGGTCAAAAGAATTTTGCTCCTTTTGAAGAATCTTGGAGAACTTTCCAAATTTTTCAGTCTGTATAGTTCAGCTTATTTTGGTGATAAAAAAAACTGGTAGATCATTATCATAATCATGAATAATGTTTTCCTAAAACATTATCTTTTCTGGCATTTACTCATTTACATTTCAAATGGAATGAAAGAGGAAAAATAGCATTATTGTCAGATTATGTTGATGTTAAGATATGACAGATCTTTAGGTACAAAAACCTGGTGGATTAGGGGATTATCCATTTCAGGGATCAAGAACTCCAAAACTGTTTTGAGGTAAACATAAAAAAAAGCTTGGTGAATTATGCAAATGTGTGAAAAGAGGGGTAAACTGTCAGTAAAAGAAAGGATGCTATGAGAACTCTTTCCTGGTTCTATCATATCAGTGCTTTCACTGGTAGCTGTAAGGGCCAGCTTATTTGATAATGTTTTCCTCAGTACTCACACTATAAAGTAATGCAAGATATTTTGCCTGATTAATATGTTTCACTTCAGCTCGTGATGAATATCGCACAAAAGCAGACATGCTTGAACGAGAAAACCAAGAAATTCAGGCGCGTAATGAGGAACTGCAACGACTTGCAGATGAAGCAAGGTCTCTTAAAGATGAGGTGAGTGAAATAAAATGATCTGTAATTTGATTTGATTTTTCTGTAATTATTTGAATAAGAAAATTGATGAAAAAGATTACCACATCATGAATAGTAAGTTCATTGTTGGTAATGTTCAGAATACAACCAAACTTTTTGTATGTGCCAGACCATGTTTCTTCTTCCCCATCCCTTGTAATGTGGGTGGTATGCTCTCTGGTTTTATTCAGTATCTCTCCTTTTTTCTCTTAAATATTGTGTTAACTTTTTTCATTTTTCCTTGGTCATTCCTTTATATTTTTATATGCCTAAATGTTTCTGCCTTAGTGAGGTAATGTTAGGAACAAATGAACAATGGTCTTATTGACATTCATCCACTTTCAAGCTGTCATGTTTAATGTACT
>JAUTXX010516885.1:0-11626 GCA_032273605.1 Panulirus laevicauda | reverse complement strand
GCTAGTCGTATTAGCAGCAGTAGGAGTGTTACCAGCAGCAGCTGTAGCAGTGGCACCAGCAGTACCTAGAAACAGTAGCAGTAACAGCAGTAGCAGTTAGAAGTAGCAGGAGGAGCAAGAGGAACAGCAGCAACAGTAGTACAAACAGCAGCGGAGGCAAAACAGAGGAAAATCCACCTTGAAACAGGAGCCACACGACCCAACACACACACACACACACACACACACACACACACACACACACACACACGGGGAAAAGAAAACACCCACCCCAAACTTGGTGGAGAATGAGAGTACGAAAAGAAAAACATCACAAGCAGAGAGCAAACACACCTCCCATCCGACAGTAACAGAAGCATGCAAGCAGGCACCAGGTAAGCAGGAGATACCAGCAGATACTGGCTCTTACATCACCAGCAGGAGCGCCACGTCTCCCAGCAACAACACATAGCGGTGTCCGGGGGCTGATGCGTCATGCTGGGACGGTACCCCACCCCTAGGCCAAGCCCAACCCCCGGGGCCAACCCAGGACCCCACCCGTAGGCCAAGCCAACCCCGGGGCCAACCCAGGACCCCACCCCTAGGCCAAGCCAACCCCGGGGCCAACCTCACGCACCCGCTGCGTCTCACACTCAACCCCCCAACAACCCTACAAGCGCCTTCAAAGACACACAAACACAATACTCCTCACGTACAACCAACACAAGCACCAATCGCTTGGACAATCTGTCTTCAGTCTCTTTGTATACCCTTTGTTTATCGTCCTCCCTCTCTTTAATCTATTATCATTCAATCCTCTCCCTCCCAATAATTCTTTCCTCCTCTCATGAACATGGAATATTACCCAATTGGGAAGATATGGAAGCAAACTTACACTGTATAGTGACAGGACAACACTAACATCCATATTCCAACCACACTCATGCATTCCTATCCACATGACATCCGCATCCATCCCCATCCACACTACCGACCATCCATGATACATATCCACCTTGCATAGCCACACACACACAAAATACCACTACGGTAGCAGGAAAGTCTATCCACATAACACTCACTGATCCATACTCACATCCACCTGCACTCACAGAAATCCACTCCCATCAGCCCGTAGCCCGACAACAACGCAATCAAACACACAAACACCATCCACGCCAACCAAAACAGCACCCCATTTACACCCACACAGCATCCATTTACACCCACACACCATCCACTTACACCTACTCACCATCCACTCACATCCACACAGCATCCACTTACACCTACACACCATCCACTCACATCCACACAGCATCCATTTACACCTACACACCATCCACTTACAACCACACAGCATCCCACTTACAACCACACAGCATCCCACTTACACCCACAAAGCATCCCACTTACACCCACAAAGCATCCATTCCAACCCCCTACAACTCCCACTCACACCCACATCACACCACGTCAACGAACCGCACCAACACCAGAATGACCTGAGCAACACCTCCATAAACATCGCCCACATCAACGCACTCTTCAACGAGGACGATCATTCCCTCCCCCCGCAAACCTTCGAACCCCCGACAACCATAATCACCTCCGTCAATGATGCCACTTAAAGCTATTACCAGACAGGATCCAAAAAGATAATTACCGGGATGACTAAATCAAATTAGGGGTCCCAGAACACCTTGCAGCATCCTCACCTGTCGGTGAAGATCATCATCTTGTAAAAACCAGAGGCTTCTTCCACTGGATGCCGTGGGTACACTCCAAACATTTACCCGACGGCAGGACAAGTTGAGTCCTGTTGTGTCTTACTTTACCTTACGATGGTTTCGGAGGTCTTCTGGCCCTACACAGCCTGGGTCTGGAACCTTACCTTACCTTACGTATTACCTTACGATGGTTTCGGAGGTCTTCTGATCCCCCACAGCTGGGTCTAGGACCTTACCTTACCTTACGTATTACCTTACGATGGTTTCGGAGGTCTTCTGGCGCTCCACAGCTGGGTCTGGGACCTTACCTTACCTTACGTATACCTTACGATGGTGTCGGAGGTCTTCTACCCCCCACAGCTGGGTCTGGGACCTTACCTTACCTTACGTATACCTTACGATGGTTTCGGAGGTCTTCTACCCCCCACAGCTGGGTCTGGGACCTTACCTTACCTTACCTTACGTTTACCTTTCGATGGTGCCGGAGGTTTTCTACAACTCGGTCTGGGATGAGCGAGACCTTGCCGTTACATATACCCCAAGATGGTTTCGGAGGCCCCCCTTAACAGCACCCCCTCCCCCCCGGCCTTGCTCCTCACCTCAGCTCAGATCGTTGGGGGGGCCCCCCACGGTTACAGAGAACTGCATACCTGAGCTCGTCAACCGTGAGGGGGGCCCCCTCCCCTGTCAAGTCCTTTATTGGTGGTCAGGAGAGGCCATGTCCTCCAGCCCGTGTGAGGACGCGGGTCCTCGGTGACCCGCTGGCGTGGTGGCCGCCACCACACGGTCGGAACGGGCCACCTGTTCATTAAATGGCCTTACTGTGTCGGCGTTATCTTGGGCTGTGTTTTGCTCCCCCCCGGTATTCTCCTTTGTTGCACGCCGGGAGGTAGGCGTTGCTTTGTTGTCTTTTACTCTGTTAGTGGAGATGCTGCGTTGCATATACTTTAAAAGGTTCATGTTGCCGTGTGGCTCTTTGCCGCGATGGAAGGATTCGAGGGCGGCGTGCGTTTCGGCGTTGCTTTGTTGGCCTTTGCTGTGTTAAAGAGTGATGTGTATTCACCGTGGAGGAAGGTCGATGTCGCCCAGTTGGTCTCGTCTGTGTTAAGAGTGGCTATATTGGTTGCGCGCTTCGATGGTTGACGTCGCTCAGGTAAAGTGGTGGTGGTGGGTGTTGGTGGGTGTTGGCATACGTTAGAGTGTTGTCGTATATGTATCGCCGTAGTCGTTCCTGTAACAGTGGCCGCTGGATGTGGTCCTCCTCTTTTATTTTTTGAAATCTTTGGATTAATTCCTTTCACCATCGATCCTACAGCACTGGCAGAGTCCTCGTGTGTTGTGAAGCAATGCTGAAGGTACCGATGCGTCGGTGAGGATGACCAACACCACCACCTCCTCCTCCTCTCCCCTGTTCAGGCGAGTGGGGAAGCCACTCATCCTCAGCGTCTGTGAGAGTCTTCTCTCTCTCTCTCTCTCTCTCTCTCTCTCTCTCTCGCTGACGTACACAGCTTGGTTCAGCACCTCTGCACCAGCTGCAGGCGTCGGGTTCCCAGTACTCAGCAGTGTGAATTAGTTCAGCGTCGGGTTACGTGTGCCATAACTTGCATCCCAGCCGGTGGTAACGCGAGCCTCGCCCCTTCACTGTCACCCGCTTGCCTCTTGTTACCGTGAGCGTGCATGACGTCATGCGGACATGACCGGGTTTTCCACCCGTACGTGAGACGCGCATGTCAAGGTCAGGTCAGGTCAGGTCAGGTCGAGACTTCCCTGCAGGTGGAAGGTTTAGGAATATGTGGGTCAGTGTGGCAGACCCTCCGGTCATGTCCTGTATGGCCTGAACTTTGGCCACACACGGCCAACATTACCTCTTCATCAAGCTTAAGTTCAACTTACTAAGGTAGGCTTCAACGGTATCAAGGTAAAAATTCAACCCTGTCAAGGTAAATTTCAACTCCATCAAACTTCAGTTGTATCAAGGTAGGATTTAATTCTATCAAGGCCACGTCTAAATCTATCAAGGTTCAACTCTACAGAAAGGTACAACTTTATTGAGGTAAGGATAAACTCCATCAAGGTAAAGTTCACTTCATTCAAGGTGAGGTTCAATCCTATCTACGAGATGTTCAACTGTATCAAGGTGAGGTTCAACTGTATCAAGAAGAGGTTCAACTCTATCACGGTATTGCTCAACTCTACGTATTGCTCAACTCTATCTTATGTTGGTTTAAAATCCTTTACAAAAGACCTCAAAAGTTAAATACACACAAACTAGCAAACCGTCTCTCATCCCTTCATCTACAAGGAGCAGGAAGCTGTACGGAACTGCTGTGCTTTACAAGTGAAGGCACATACAAGTTCCTTCTTTAGTGTGTTACTAATGGAATTACATTGATGGAGCGACCTTACCTTACCTTACGTATACCTTACGATGGTTTCGGAGGTCTTCTACCCCCACAGCTGGGTCTGGGACCTTACCTTACCTTACGTATACCTTACGATGATTTCGGAGGTCTTCTACCCGCACAGCTGGGTCTGGGACCTTACCTTATCTTACGTATACCTTACGATGGTTTCTGAGGTCTTCTACACCCAACAGCTTCTTCTGAGACCTATATTCAGTCAAACTCATGGAGGCCGCAACAAGTATTCCTAAGTAACCAGCAAAGCTTAGCTGGTCTGGTACCCAGCTCCTAAGCAAATGGTATGGGGTTCGAGTTCTTGTTGTTGTGCGCTCATTGCACTATATATTATGTAGATTCAACGCTGTACTTCCCCACTTTGTCGAAATCCACTGCACCTTCCCTCTCACTCGATCTACAGCTCGCTTCGACACAGTTTCTGTTATAAACTAAAAGGTGAACATGATTTCCTATTGGAGCGGTTGCATCCATATTACCTGTAATGCCTTTAACACACACTTCTTTCCTATTCTCATATCTACAACCCATTCACAGTTTCCCAGTTTACTGTGATAGCTCTGTAGTTTCACCACTTAATACAGTAAATGTGCTTTGTGCCTATTGTACATCCAGTATATTTTGGAAAACCTGGCATTACAGTAATAGCCAAGTATGCCTTATAGAAAACGTGAAGTTCTGTGCAGATGCTAAACGTTTTCTGTGACCGGTTGTGATGATTATACTGTGACCGGTTGTGTTGATTATATTGTGACCGGTTGTGTTCATTATATTGTGACCGGTTGTGTTGATTACACTGTGACCAGTTGTGTTGATTGTACTGTGACCGGTTGTGTTGATTATACTGTGACAAGTTGTGATGATTATACTGTGACCGGTTGTGTTGATTATATTGACTGGTTGTGATGATTATACTGTGACCGGTTGTGATGATTAATCAATACCGTGACCGGTTGTGTTGATTATACGAAGTCCTGTTATTTCCTTACATGCAGCACTGTCCTCGACGAACTTAAAAGAGAGACTTGAGTCAAGGGAAGCCATTTGGTACTCTACACAAGTCTGCCCTAGAATGATGAGTCGCTTTTCCTGCGATGCAGAGGTTTTCCATTTCCTTCAAGGTATCCTGATTTGTTGAATCATTTCTTCCTCCATGTCGATCCTTCTCCTCTCTCAGTATCCGATGGTACCCATGTTCTGCCTCCTTCATTGTGGATTTCACCGACCGTTCTGTAGCAGTGGTCTGTGCTCATTTTATAAAACTCCCTCTTCCTAGCTCATAATCTCAGTTGAAGAAACTGATCGTCTCTTAAGTGGTTGCCACGACTGTATTCTTTTTTTTAAGGTCCTGCCCCTCCTCTGATTCCTTCGTGTCGTCCACCACATAGCCGTGTGTGTGTGTGTGTGTGTGTGTGTGTGTGTGTGTGTGTAATTATTTATTCGTAGTCATCCATTTACATCGTACGGGAAGGGAGTTTTGCTCTCATCGGGTTCCATTTCTCGACCCTTCTCCGATATCGTACAACGCTCAAACTTCATAATGCTGTCTGCGTTTTCTATTTCCTGATCCATTGTACTCCATTTACCCACCATTTTTATATTATATAGGTACTTTTTTCATTTTTAATCAAGTTTCTTGCTTGATTTCTTGTGTGTGTGTGTGTGTGTGTGTGTGTGTGTGTGTGTCATTGATTAAACTTTTCAGTACAGAAGAAAATGGAGCTTCAGAATTGTTGGGGGTCCCGGGCCACCTCTTATCTTCGTAGATATCATTACTATCATGTCGTATCTTTTGTCCTGCTAACTGTACTCTATTTTATCTCCTCTCCGCTTCGTTTGTCTGCAGGAATCGACAACGCTTGCAGGAGAAGCGAATCCTCACGTCCTTGGCCAGTCTCCACTCACGCCCTTCTTCTCCTTTTCCTCTGGATTCTGCTCCGACATCAAACACTGTTCACTCTTAACGTAGTCATGACCTGTTACGAATGCAGATGTAGTTATCATGTCTCCCCTTACCCTTCTTTCTTCCCGAGTGGGGAGGTAGAGGTGCTTCCTCTGTTGGTATCCTTGTGTGTGTGTTATGTATGTGTGTGTGTGTGTGTGTGTGTGTGTGACGTGATTGACGTGATTGTTTGTGTGTATGTATCAATGTGTGCATGTGCTTATATGTATGTTTATTTGTGTGTGTGTGTTTGACTTTGTTTATCGTTGCGTATTTGTTCACATTGGGGAGAGAGTTGTACACTCGTACGGCCTCCCATGTCCGTCATAGAGTTGTGAATATTTGACCATCGTCCATATTTACCACGTCCTTGCTGAGCTTATTTGATATTTCAACTACTCTCTTGCTGTTTTAAGAAATTTCCTCATGTTCCTTCTTGACAATTTTTCGAAATACTTTCTTGCTACGTTCTTCTGCGCAGGCATCTGCTCAGACTTCAAATGGAATCCTCTGATCTTGACATCATCGCAGCCTCGAACATATTTGTCGTTCGGTATCACATCTTTTTCGTGATCTTCCTCTGCTCAGACCTCGCCAGGTCAGGATTTCTCTCCTGTCTTCATCATTCCTTTTACTCAAATTTAGTATAGTCCATTCTCCAACCCAGTGGATTTTCTCTAGTGATTCTCTGTGTTTGATCCAGAGAGGAGACCACACCGCGAGAGCACACTCCTCCTTAGGTCGAATATCCTTTGCAAATATCTTCTTAAACATGTACTTGAGGGCGTCTTTACCTCTGACCAAAGTATGTAATGTAGGGCAGTTTTCACTCTGACCAAGACATGTGTGGGAGGGCCAGTTTACAGACTTACCGGAACATGTACTGGAGGGCAGTTTTAAACCCTGACCAAAACATATAAATGGAGGGGAAAGTTGGCTGACAGTAATCATTTCTTTCCAGCTCCTCCTCCAAGTGGTTTCCCAGCGACACGTTACGTGTCACGTCATCATCTGGGTCGTCATCGTAAATTGATTCGTGTAGCATATTTTCGACTAGTTTGGTAGTCATGGCGTAGCCCTTTCGAACCATTTGCCGTCTTCCTTCCTCCACATTTACCAAAGTTAGATATCAGTTGCCATTTGTCTGATCGCGGATCAATTCTATCAAGGTCTGTTGGCAACATATTGCACTTCCTGTTGCCATGCAATTCATTTATGATTTTAGCATCATCACTGATGATTATTTCAACTTGTGACGTTACTTACGTGTGGAAAACAGTCGTAGTGTGTATGTGTGTGTGTGTGTGTGTGTGTGTGTGTGTGTGTGTGTGTGTGTTTCAACCGACGCAGTATAATCATCCCTCAGGGTAGAACCCTCTCGCCACCGAGACAACAGCCAGAACTATAACAATCATAACCACATCGGCTCTGCATCCCAAATAGTCACTAGCTTTATAATGAGCAATTCCACGAGGAACTAACTCGAGAAGTGGATGCATCAGACTTAATTCCAACTGCAAAACGAGGCTAACTTCGATGACATGGTCTTCAAAGAAAGTGGTCACCGATAAGTTATGAAAAGGCCTCGATTATAGTATTAAAGTCCCCTGAAAGACCTCGGGTATAGGATTAAGGTCCCTTTATGGACCGCCAATGTAAGACAAGATGCACGGTATAATTCGCGTTATGGTTTGGGTCCAAGGGAGTGGCTTGACTGACCGAACACAGTAGTGGTGAACAGTTAATCTTGGGAATGTTTAAGACGTACCAAGTGACTCTGACGGTCGCCTTTATCCTAATATCCCCAAACTCTCTGTCAGACGCTGGTAAACTGGGAGGTAAAACTACACCAGAAATTGAACATTTGCAGCTGCAAGCCGACACACAGGCACACACTAAATAAGGACAACGACACAGGAATGACCATCTCCACTGACCTAAAGGCAGTTAAGCAGTGCGCAGTCGTAGTAGTAGTAGTAAAATAAGGCGAATGAGATTTTAGGCTTCGCAGTTTACCCACTGAATTGTAAATCTAATAAATTAATCCTCATTCTTTACAGCTCTCCAGTGCGTCCGTAACTTGAATATTGTCTTCAGTTTTGGTTGTCCTTCCCTAAAGAAAATAGATATAGAAAGAATAGACAGAGATCTGGTAAGATGACTTCTAAATTTTGAGAGGTGAAAAGAGAGAGTTTGGTGATTTAAGATAGGTACTTCAAATTATCAAGGAGTCTTCGACACTTGCCACCTAAAGTAATTAATTTTGAACTAGATCAGTGCAGTGTCAGGTGAGGCAGTGGATGTAGTACATTAGTAGCCAGGTGTTGTACACGAAGGAAAGTGAAACGCAGTCATTGGCTCCTTTCGCGGTTCTTTGTGGTAGTGGATGGCAGAAACATAGAGCTAGTGAGGTAAGAGTAATGACTCAGTGAGGGAGACATGCGTATATGTATACGAAGACCCAGATAATGGCAGACGTGGACATGAATGGAAGTATCTGGCAGACGTGTTTCTGAACGTATCTGTGATGTAACTTTCGACTGCAGTTGCTGTAAATGATTTCATGCTAAACAATCCTGCTGAGGGAAAAATACTTGGCTTCATTCGAAGGAAGATCCCTCCCATTTTTAAGATCAAAGTCAGACTGATCTAAATTTAAGGAGTTGCCTCGATCAAGATGGTCGAAGTCTTTGATCATTTGGAATACATGTATCGAATCACATCTTAGTATTCTCTTCCCAAGCTAAATGAACTGACGTCTTGTGGATGGTTCTGGTAGAATATAATTTATAGTCTGGGAGTCGTCCTGGTAGCTCTCCGCTGTACACCCTCTTACCTATACTTTTCCTCGAATAGTTCGACCAGATTCGACCCCAGTCTTCAAAGTGGGGACGCACTAGCGCGAACTGTAAATCGTTACTTGGTTGGTAGTAATCCTCTAAAGTATTTACAATCACCTCACGAATGATGGTTTCCATAACTTTTACCAACCACTGGCGTTCAAGCTGATTAAATGATGAAATCCGGGCAGGGACTTATTACCTTTTACGACGAACGATGGTGACTTTTCCCGGTCGTAAGTGACTTATAGAAAGTAGTAGTCGAGGGCTTAACTGTTTTATTTTCAGTTTCTTTCAGTGTTCTCAGATAAATAATATCAGGACCAGCCGTTTTATACACTTTTATTGCATTAAATCTAGACAGTTTTTCTTCGAATGTCGCGAAATGCTTCGGCTTCAACGGGAGTATTAGCATATAGAATGACTTACGGACAAGAGGAGTTGAAAGCATATCTGTAAATACGTTTAAGAATAGTCGAGGCAAACACTTCGCTCGCTTCGAGTCCACGACTGAAGGTATTTGTGGCTCACTAGTTGAAAAGAGTTTACTGGTATCTTGTTTGCTTTCCCAACCTCTCTAGCAAGTATGTTTCTGATCTCATCTACCGCCGCAAAAATTCTGAGAAGAACTCTGGGGTTCTGCTGCTGTATGCATTTTTTTTTCTTTGAATTGTATTTCTGTATTGCCAGCCTAACCATTACAGCCACCAAAAACGTCGCAATACAACTTTTTTTTTTTTTTTAGTACCATCACGACTACCGTAACCATCTCATGCTACAACCATATCACAACCACCACAACTAGTTAGGCACTACAGACCCCAGTAAAATAGTGTACACTACATCCCTCACCGTCACAAACACTATAAATAAAACATGGCTTCAAACTTTACCGTAACAGACCACCGTAAACATTACTGCCCCCTGCCTCGACATCCAACATGACCATTTGTCAGATAATCCCCAACTGTCACACCCAGCCTAGCCGCCTCTCTACTATTATCCGTATTGGTGCAGTGTATGGAGCCGACAGAGCTGTCTCTGTTATGTGATATTTCACCGTAGAAACGACTCTAACCTTCTATAGTTTACAACCCTCACTGTCACAAGTATTAGAAATCAACTGTGTTTATTACAACAATCGTCCTTACAGCGATCATGTAGGTTCAACAACCTCACTCTCAAAACCGAGTATAACCCTGTCTGTACCACAGTAACTGCCGTCACATGTAGCACAACCCTCTCTCTACCACAACCCTCACGCTTAGCACCATCGTAACCTCTCTTGTCTATAACCTTCATCATCATAACCTAACCTATGACTACCATCTCCCTCCCAGCATTGCCACCCATGTACTACAACCCATACTCTCACAACCAACATGATAATCTCTGTACTACAGTCCACTGTCAGCATCGCTTTAACCATCTCCTCACCGCGGCCAATCCCATCAAAATCAAATTAACAAACTTTGTGTCATCAGCCCTCACTTCCTCAGCCACCACACGCTTCCATGTCACAGAACGCTAATCACCATTACCACCGCTGTCATCCTACATTATGCTTTCTTGACCATAACCATCGTCACATCTCTGTACTATAAACCACACGGTCACAACCACCGTTCTTATAACTCGGATGGAGTTGGAGTTGTATGTTGCACAGGCATAATAACCGTCCCTCTTCAGCAGCATTGATCGTTGTAGCCCATACCATCCCATCTAGTACAACCATTCCCTAACATCCTGACCGATGCAACCATTCCCTAACATCCTGATCAGTGCGTCCATTCCTTATCATCCAAGACAATACAGCCATTCCTACACTTGGCCCCCCCTCACCGCCACCATCAGCATGACCGACCAGTCCTCTACTACAACCCCTGCCTGCTACAAGCATCGCCCTCAGGCATTATCCACTCGCTGTTCATCACCGCTTATCTTGACCCCCTCAGAGCCATGCTCATGGTGGACACGTTATCTCGGCGTGACCCAGCTTGACCATGTTTGATGACACCAAACCTTCCTTAATGGAACACGATCAACCGTGAGCGATCTCAATGGCTGGCACTTAAGACTCACACGACCCCACTTGATGAGATCCGATTCGAATCGGAGACACGGGCGTGTCACAGTGTAATGATCCTCGGTTTCACGTAACCTAATAAAGTGAGATCTGATGCCACGTATTCTCACCTGATATCGTGCGGTCCAAGGTGGTTTTGGGCGTACGACATGATGCACGACGTGTAGGTAACGAGGCTGTGTCACACCTGATCTGATGTGTCACGTAACTTGATCTCATGCGATAAGGTATGGAGTGACCCTGTTCATCCTAGGGAATGCCGTGACCTGAGCTGTTCACTTTCAGGTTTTGTAACGTGGATGGACAGAGCTTGGGGTGTGGTTAACCAGAACAGAGCGAGTCTGGACACCTGATGACCTGTTCTGATGACACCTGATTTGACCAGAAGTGATGGAATGCCTTTTAGGATTGGGACAGTCATGCCAAGTGCTGTTCATCATGTTTGCTTTGTTACGTGACTGATGGGCACGGATCGTGAGCCACTGGGGATATTTATAGTCAGTGATTATCTCAGAGAGCCTAACTGAGTACGAATTTGTGCATGGTATTTGGGTAGGGAAAGAGGCTTATCTGGCTGTCCTGTGCTTATTAGTGTAACAGAGAACCAAAATAGTACAAGACTGGAGTATGGC
>JAUTXX010516874.1:0-11626 GCA_032273605.1 Panulirus laevicauda | reverse complement strand
AGTTGACAAGATGATAGTGACTCAGTACAAGAGAATAATATTAACATCATTACTGTGTCAATTAATAGAACTTAATTTATCCTACGCTCAATAGATGGCAGTATTATGAAAGTATCTGGCACATGTTTACAGCCAGTGTTGCATCTTCTTAGTGTCTTTTTTGTGTATATATATGGTGTTTGGAGGGTTGCCCTTGCCACGGCTGCCAGTGTAAATACAGTCGTTCCAGTCATCGCCAAGTTATGTGAGACAAACTACGTCGCCTTCAATCGCATTTACAACGACTTGTGAACCAACCAGCGTCGCCCTGCAATCATTGCATTACTACGACCATCACTACATAGTTGTGTCGGGGTTAATGGTCATCGGTCGTCGCATCGTCTACCAGTAGCACCATTGACTTCCACGTATAATGTAAATAATCCAGACCTTGTGTGGTAGTTGTAGTGCCTTAGTGACCCATATTATTTGAATTTTACCATCTTTTATGTATAGATGAACTGTGTAGTAAGTCTGAGCTAGGAATAACTAGTAACCAAGCTCAATTTCAACTGTCCTACTGGGAAATAAGACTAGGGAATAAGACGCCATTTCCTCTAATGCATGTATGTATGAATGTATATATAATTTTCCTTCATTCATTTGGATACAAGTATGGCCTTAATTGTATACATTGGGAATGTCCAATTCCCTGTGAGATATTTTTAATCGTTGTTATCTTGTCGGCATAATTAATCTCTATCGACCATATACCTCTCCAGCTTATCATATCAGTGTTAGTCGATCTGATAAAACCTTGAATAACCCCTTCATCCTCCTTCGCCTTGGGTCTCTTATTCATAACCATGAATGTACTTGTATTCCTCATGATTATAAGTAGGGAATGGTCTTAGGTAAAGCTGTACCACCTTGCACAAATTCAGCCTCGCCCAAGGGCAATGTAACAAGCCTAGGTGTGTACGTGAGGGCAGTTAGAGACACGTTAATGATCGCCAACATTGAGAAGCTATACAGGTGCCTGGCCTCCTGTCTCGCTATTCACAAAAGCTTATCCTGAAGTCCTATTTCGTCTCTGATGTATGAATGTGAGACTCAAGTTTGCATGAATCAGGGAGGACAATGTAGTTGAAATTGAGAGGAAAGTGAAACAATGAAGATGTAAGAATAATATGTGGTGTAGTGATATCATGTATGAGACGTGGGCAAGACTGTTAAGACTTCGGTCATGTAGAACGTGTCTGATACGATGAAGTTTTAAGGTAATATAAGGAGGAGATGTAGAAGGTAGAAGACATTTTGTATTTTGAAATGTGCACCTGAAGTTTCTGCCGTATGAAGAGATAAGATGCATTTTAATAAATATGGAAGTTTATATTTGATCCCGTGCGTTTAGGAAGGAAATGTGTGACTACAACTAGTCATTGTGTACGTGTTTCACAACCGTGGAATAATTTGATTGGCATTAAGATAATGCATTGATAGTCTACAACCGTCCAAGGGAGGGAGGCAAGTAGCTGGGTCTGTACTTATATTGATCCTTAACTTTGTTATCTTTTATCAGCATGACGTACCAACGTTGTAGTATTGGCTGATCTGGTTCAAACTGGCTCATGCCGTTGGACCTGCTGAACCCGCTTTATAGACTTAACTTGTTTTAATATATACGGCAATTGTGATAGAGTATAATTATATGCCATAATGATATTGTACATTCAATAGTATTCTAGCCATTCCGTTGCATTCTTTTGATTGAGTAGGAGATTTCGGGAGTTGGGTTGTCAAAAGGGCGACACCACCACCTTTGCTTTGACTAGACGGCGACCAAGACGTTGTTATCAGCTTATTTGGCATCGCATGATTACATGACAAGGACAAATTACAAGTGCTTTGATTTCAAGTTCATTACTGAGAACTTACTGCTGATAATTAGGAATTGGATTTCGCAGGAATAAGATTGAGCTATCACAGTGGATAGAAATTGTATCAGCGTTCAGAGAAATAATGGATTCCAATGTTGCCTTTTTGTCAATATTATTTGTTGAGTAGCCAAATATGTTTTGAAAAACCTTGAATTTATCAAACGTCTTTTCTTTATGCGTTCTGGTGTAAATCTTGAAATACATATTATGTGTACAGGTACTATATGATATTTATTTAAAGTTTGAAGAATCTTTTTTTTTTCTACACTTAACATTTAATGTGATTTACGATGTAACGGAATTTCCTGTACATGAAACTTTAACTTTGCTTATTTCCTTAATCCAAATTTTATCAACATTGGTTCAGTACGGGACCTTTTAGTCTAATAACAATATGCTTCCCTTATTTCTGTAATTAAATCATAATAACTATGATGTGGCTTTCCAAGTAAGGTTTATAAACATTAATCAGCGTGAGACGGTGTTATGCTTATGTAAATCAGATTTTCCATCGAAATATAACAAGTATAATTGAGAAGAAATACCTTTCCTTCTAGGAACAGTTATTTATGTTGTTTCAGGTATATAACTGGAAATTCAAATTATACTTGGTCGTTCCAGCAGCTGGCAACATTCTCTCATTACAAAATACTTTACAGAAAAGTAAGTTAGTTATCATCAGTGGTGGGTCGTACGACTAACAGATGGCGCGCACGACCACCAGATTCTACCGTCAGGTTATCTGCCCGGCATTGATTTTGAAGATGTTCAAGTTTTCGCCAGTCGGTGATTATGATTTTATGGCCTTAATGAAGATCTTCATATATCCAAAAATAACTTTATTGATGGGTGAATATCTGGCGGATTCCATGGAATATAGAATTGAATAGGAGGTTGGTTGCTTAGTGCTTATTGGGTTATTTCATTGTAATTTGTTTTATTTATCTGTTTGGGGGGGAGGGGATCAGTCAGGATCTTCGTATTATTGTGAAGGTGTTGTGTATCTGGGGGTGCTCTGTTTGGAGTGGTTTGCGACTCTGAGGGATTGTTTTGTTGTCCACATTAGTGTGTTGATGGCATTTACTTTTTGTGTTGCTTTCGTGTTGATGTTATCAGTGTGGTTAATGAATAACAAGTGTGTCGTATGTGACTAGAATGGTTGATGTTTTGCTCACTGGGAGACACTGTCTGTTCAAGGTGACTGGAAGCTGTTAGTATGTTGTTTTTTAAAGGGGCGATTGAAGACTTCGTAGGGATGCAGACATGATGATATTTACTTCTGGGTATCACTGGAAAATGAGGACAACATGGAAAAAATGCTTGGACGCCTGGTACTGTATGGCATGACAGGAGAAAATACGGATTTTTTAAGCACCAGTAATTCGTAGGAGCAGATGACACACTTCTCCATACACTTGATATCTGTGACGTAACTGCTAGTTAGGCATAGTGTTATCAGCCATGTCAGTAGATATACAGACCAGGTGACCTTTCGGTTGGCTTACGACCACAACAGCAGTAATGTACGCACACATGTCCAGCTATTATATCATTAATCCAAAGCATGGAAGGATCACAACGGTTCAGCAAGAAGACCCAAAAGATATCCTCTCCGCCATAGAGCAACAGGAAGGAATATGAGCTGCTGGTGTACGTATGGAGTACAAGATTAAAAGGTTATCTGAAGGTTAGGTTACAAGACGGGAACAGATATGTCACTCCTTTTCTTCAAAGTGTATTACCAGGTCTGTAGAAGCCTCCTGATCACTAAACTAATGGTTGTCTGTAAAGAATAGGGTGTCAACCGGGAACCATAATTGACGTACCCAGATGAACTTGATATACATAACTCATAGATAAGGTACCTAACAAGCGCAGTTGAAAGTATGCCACTCATACAACAGGATGAATTGATGGGTGAACTAACTAACCACCGTTCAGGGTGGTTACATTATATGGTGTTACATTATATGGTGTTCAGAATAGACAATGTGAACATGGTATGTCCCGCTCCTTGGCGACATTGTTCATGTTAATACCATGGACTTTCTTTCTCTTTATATTTTTGTATATTCGTAATTTAGTTTCTTTTTGAAAATTACTATAGTTTTTTACCATTTTGGATGATAATGATAATAATGAAAGTGAAGTAGACTTTGAATTATACCTACTGAAATATTTTTATTGCATGTTATAAGAATGTTTACACTAAACAATTATTCAATCTTTTATTTTCAATGACTAGTAAGAATTTTCAATATTTATACATTAGCTGCATAAGAAATGCTTGAAATTTATGCTATTAAGTCGCACTGGTAAAAACCTTGCAGAGATTTTTGATAAATGACACTGAAATTGTTGATTATAATTTTTTTTTTAGTGGTACAATATTCAGTTTATCTAAACATCATCTATTGAAAGCCAATAAATCCAAAATGCCTACATCACACTCAGAGGTCAAGCCATATATACAAGTATACCCATATATGCCTATATTTTTCCAGCCATAGGGTAATGGAAATATTATAATTGATAATGTGGCAATTCATGAGAAGATATGCGTTACATAAGACAGTAGAGAGTGTCTAGTCTGGGTAATGTGTGTGTGTGTGTGAGTGTGTGTGTGTGTGTCAGTGTGGCTCAGCCAATTGGTGGCTCAAGGTTCCTCACTGCCACCACAGCACGCCGGCGCAACCCAGCAACAGCAAATTTGAAGGTTATATTCGTCAGCCTTATTGTAATCTTGTTTAATTATTTATATACTTGATTGTCATGCTCTTTTATTGCCATTTTGCGCGACAGTGTATCTGTGAGTGTCATCTCAGACGTGAGTTAGTGATCATAGTTTCCATAATATCTTGGATGTTAGATGTGGAGGAGGGCGGGCTGTACCCTGGGGAGGTTGACGTGGTGGACTGGCTAAAATGTTTTTTTTATTTAGGAAAAGTTATCATGATATATAGCCACTCGTGTCTGAGGGTCATTTGTTTAAGAGAAATATAAAAGGTGATTAAAGCTTAATACAATGACTAAATGTGATTCCTAGAGAAGCTTAGTCATATTTTAAGGATATATTTCAAAATAATCCAGTTAGAAAAGTAATTATTTTCTGTCTTAGTTTTCTTTGCCAAGAATAACGAGAATTATGTAGTAATTATGTGGCAGGAATTAGGTGTTACCGGGCTCCACCTGTAACAGGTTGCACGCAATTTAAGACACTTTGGCGAGGCTGGACCCAGTGTAGTGGATATGTTTCCCTGCTGCTGTAAGTATTGCAGTTTTGGGCTGTAGAGGCCCTTGGTAATGCTAAAAGTCTTTCAAAATAATTTGGCCTGGGGTATTTATAAATAAATGACAGGTGTCATACTGGTGATATTTTCCTTTACCTTTGCCACTGTATGAACTAGATTGTATAAGAATTTCTAATATATTGTGAAGATTTATTTAATAAGATAAGTTTTAGTATGGGGTGAGGGTGATTGGGATGTCTGACAATCGTCACGTCAGTAGTAGGGAGGGTCGTGAAGGTCAAGGGAAAACAGGGTTAAATTAGATCAAGTTGTTAGTTTTAAGAATTTAGAAGTCTGTTTAAAAGAAAAGGACGTCATCTATAATATGATGGGGGTTCCTGCTGGACTTGTTTGTTTTGTCGGCAAATTAGGTGGAAGCATTGATGTCGGCTATTTTGCCATCGTCTGAAAAACTGAGTCATTGATACTGAGTAGGGAGAGTATGTTAACTTGTTAGTACTGGTGAGTCAAAGGCTGTTTTACCCTTTAGATCACCGCATAATAACATATAAGTGAAATGACTGCTTAACGGAAGGCTTGGTAGCATTACCAACAGCATTTACAGTTCGTTGTAATTTTTCAGGTTATTTGGCAGTTAGTCAGATTCCAGAGTCATAGTCATGTCTGATATTGTTTGATTTCTCTATAACATTATGAGATAAATATTAGTTATTAGAGTTATTTAGGTGGTGGTCTTCATATGTTTTGACAAATCATATGAATATTAACAAAAGGAAATATGACATTGTCAAATGTAAGTTGTACGAGATGTCTCGTGTCTGACAAAATGATGGAAAAGCCAAACTTAATCAGCTTGAACATAATGCAACTTGGGAATTCCCAACAGCAATCTTGGTAATTGGCCATATAATGAAAAGAATATGGTGTTGCTATTTTCCAAAGAATACAATTTTCCGAATAACTTTCTTTGGGCAAAGCAACTTTTTCTTCTGTTATCATCATAATTTGTGTCATTAATGTTAAACTAGAAAAAAATAGGTTTATTTGCTTTTACTGTGCCACTTTTTTTTTCTACTGAAATAAGTTATTGAGTTAGACAAAGTATGGAGGAAAAGAGTAAAGATTAATTTTTCACTGAAAAATGAGACATAGTCCATTTGTTAGTCTCTATCTGTGTTGTAGTTTGCCTATAAAACAGTCCAACATGATTATTTTTTTTCTGTTTTTGTTTCTTTTGTGATTATTTTGGTTAGATATTTAAATTAATTTTGGGTGTCACATTTTGTTGAAGAAAAGCATAGACTAATGCTTATGGTAGAATTATTGTTGCTTTGTGCATGTTGTATTTCAGTGTTGGTTGTTCACTTCTGCTTTGTTCCAATCTGCCATGAAAGTGCTTTAGGTGTTCCTTGAGTTACCAACCCATCCTTTTCAGGGTTAATGAATAACATCAATGACTGTCAGAGGCAATGATGGGTGATAGATAGAATGAACTTGATGATGCCGCCATTCTCCAAACAGAACCAGCATTAGTATTTGCATTTAAGTTACAAAAATTCTCTAGGTCAGCAATATACACAAATAAGAGGATTAGTGATAATCATATAATCAGAAATTGAACCTGTATGAAAACCCTTAAGTCTCTTCAAAAGAATGCTGTGGTTGGAGCTGCATTTAACGTTTATCTGAACTACTCATCATGCTTCCTACTTACATTTTGTTACTAGAGACATTAGTTAAAATCTTGTCTACTCTGTCCTTGTATTTTGTACCCTATATATTTATGAATATCCAAGTACATATAAGCTAAATACTTGCATATTTGTGCACATAATCCTTTTTTCTCTCAGTAATGTAGTTTACTCCTAAAACACCATATCTGCTTGTCATTACTTTCACTCTTTCCTTCACCAAACCATTCAATTAATTCATCTCGTATTGTCTGTTTCTCCCAGAATTCATATCCTCCATTCTCTTTTCTGGATATTTGCTGAAGGTTCATTAGCTTTGACCTGCTCTTTCTAAATATATGATAAATATGTCACCACTTATTTGATCATATTAGATTTTGCATAGCCTTTTGAGTCCACATTTTCATGAACTTTGAAATTTTCATGTATTTATATTTTTCTCCGATGTATTTGGACATTGTAAATTTACATTAATGTGCCAAAATAGTTTTTAAAGTCACCATTTGATTTTAGGAAGCTGAATTTCTTTCTTTATTTTGCTTGTCAGAACATTGAAGTACATACCATCATATTGATGATAATATAGTATTGCGGATATGCTGTATAACTGCATTATTATTTTGATATATACGCTTACAAGTAAGGTTACACCATGAAAGGAAAGACTGAGAGGCAGTGTAATGTAGTCATTGTCTTGAGCTAGTCAGGGCAGAGGTAGTTTAGGCCTGTTCAGTATCTGAGATCTTAGCTGGCTCATAAAACATGGGATGTTGATTCCCATAAGCTACAAGTGAAGTAAAGGAATTTTGTATGAAATTGTTAGAGGAATTGGTTTTTGTTTGTGTCTTTGTGATTGTTAGTTTTTCGTGTGGTAACTTTGTCACTCCATGTTTGGCAGTATACTTAAAATGTAGCTAGATAGTGATAAGTGCTTTGAAAGTGTCCAAGAAGGCTTTGGATGAATGCCTTGGTGTTTTGGTTTTCTAATGAGGCTTTGAAGTATGCCTTAGGGTTTGATAACTAAGATTAGGAGTACAGTACCAACATGCACCCGGGCATGCATGGTTCAAGGTCAGTTGGTACACTAAACCTGTTTGCATTGCCAGTCAGCAGTTTCTTATTTCTAATTACTTTTGATAAAAAAGTACAATAGAAGATTTCATTGATTAGAGCTTTTTCTTTGGTACATTTTCTGTAAATAAGCATTTTATATTTTTAATAAACAAGGATGTTGTGTGTAATTGTTTTATCAGTTGTTTAAAAAGAAAGTGGGCACCTTTATAGCATGGTCATATACACTGCTTCAAAGTGCTGTAGTTCTTTTATTAATATAGAAATATTTTAGGGTTATTAGAATATATCTAAGTTGAGAGATTGTGAAAGATACATCTATTTTTTTTCTCAGTGGTATAGTTTGAACATGCTCACCCCATATGGTCCCACGCCACACAACCAGTTATCTGAGCTGCTGTTTGTTGAATAGTATATTTGTCTCCTTGGGCAAGTGGAATTAGGAGTTGTCATTTCTTAGCATTTCTTACTGTAGTAAATAAGGTTTTGGTTAGATGACAAACATTAATTCTATGTGATTGCTGGGACTGAGTACAGTGTTTGCAGTCTCTGTTGATATACTTTGGCATTTGTATATACCCAGTTAAGAATAGGATTTTTCATGTTCAGCTTATCAGATAATCATGTATAGGATTGATTGTATGCTTTTCTTGATATTAGTGGTAAACTTTATATGGTGGGTTATAGTGATATAGAAGTAGAAATTCCCAGATTGATTGGATAGAACTGGTTCAAACAGCTTCAGCAACATCCTGTACACAAATCAACCCATCTCCATTGTGTTAAAAGTGAAACATGGTCTTTACACTTATGAAAGTGCTTCTTAATCTTTCACTTTGCACAGTGATTTGGTTGTTCTCTTGAAACCAAGGTTTCCATTCTTACCACCATCATACAGAATGTTTCTATCACATCTGATCAGTGATCATTCCTCATTCATCTGAATTGCCCTTATCCCTATCATTCCCTCTTACATCTATCCTTCTCTTCTTTGTTGGCTCCACTTTGTACAGTCGCCTGTACTGTAGCAAAAATTAATTTGACAAACTTCTTTTCAGAATGGCTGAAGACCCTCAAGCTAGAGTTTTGTCGGGGAAGGAAGTTGCTCAGTAAGTTGATGTTACATATTTTAGATTAGTGACGTAATATTTTTTTTGTATACATATAACTGTTAACTACAAGGTACAAATATGTTTATATTTTTTTCAAGTTTGAGCTGTGCTTTACTAGTAATGTTTATCATTTGAATAACCCTCCGCAGAGATGTAAGGAACGAATTGAAGAAAGAGGTTGAGGATCTCAAAAAGGAATTTCCTGATTTTGCTCCTGGTCTTGCCATTGTGCAGGTGTGTACAGTTTATTTATGTTAAGTTGTGTATAGTGTTAATAGTAAGAAATAAGTTGTGATTTAGGTTCTTCAAGTTGTCTTATTAATGTATTTTTATTGATTTAGAACATGAATTGGCATTGAAGTTTCATAACTGCAATTAAGACATGCAGACAAACATGAAAAGTGCATCAGGATAGAAATTAGAAAAATGGTGCATTTAGTGATGTTGAATTTTTGAAAGACTGTGAAGTGAGCCATCCATTTACTGCAACCGTCGTAAATATTCAGGGATGTAATGTAGTATGTTTCACAAATCATAACTTTTTTGTTATGATTAACTGGAATATATACTGTAAAGTGATATACGTCTCATCCTGATGAGACATTGCCTATAGCTGCTTTGCTTCTTTTGAAATGTGCTCTTTTGCTGCCAGACATATTAGATATTCTGATATTTTTAAGCATACAAAGGAGATGTATGGATTTTTTATTTTTTTTTTTTGTCCAAAGAAAAATTATGATAACTAAAGGTATATACAAAACAGAGTTCATGTGAGCAAATGAGGACATTCAAAGTTCCTGGTGTTACCTTAATAACCCTGAAAAGAGCTAGCAAGTATGAAGTATTTGATTTACAATTGACAGGTATCCTGTATATCATTATAGGTTGGTGGCCGTGAAGATAGCAATGTGTACATCCGGATGAAAGTCAGGGCTGCTGAAGAAATTGGAATAAAGGCACAGCACATCAAATTTCCACGAACTATAACACAAACACAGGTAAGTTTTTGCAACCAGTATAGCTAAAGATAGCATAAAACACTGTAACTTTAATTCTTTTTTTCTGTACTGTTTAACCCTTCTTTCATCTGTTTCCTTGCACTACCTCGCTAACGCGGGAGACAGCGACAAAGCGAAATAAATATAATACAAAATTAACCCTTGCTGAATGGTTTCATTTGGAGGGGCCTTCCTTTATGATATATATTCAAAAGTAACTGGTAAATCCAAAATTTTGCAGCTTCACAAAATGGAGTGTGCTTCATAGAGAAGCAAAAACCTGTTTGGTAGCTCAGTGCTTAGTATTTCCTGACACCATCATCAAATAGAATCTCTCAATTTTATGATAACCATTGTTTCCATCAAAGCAACATTGATCCATATTGAATCTCATGATCAAGGGAATAGTAAAAATTCTCCTATTGTATCACATGACTCCATCCAAGAGTAGATAGTAATTTGTAAGCAGCTAACAACCAGGGAGGTATGTTACCAGCACTACTTGCCTGGTTGTCTGGAGGGTTAGTGATGACTGCCCAGTGAGCCAACTCTGCAGTAGTTGCTAAGTTGCACTCCTCAAATGGAAGGATGAAGGGGGAGTGGGAGACTTACAAGAGAGGTTGGAGTGAAAAAAGGCTTTTCGCTATCAGGGCTTGAACATTCAGGAGGGTGAGAGGTGTGATTTGGTTCCAATGAATTAGTGTTGTGGTGTACTATACCGGGGATGATTCGTTATCAGTGGGCTGATCCAAAGCAATTGGAATGGTCAAGGGAAACCGTAGATTTGAATGTAGGGTTTGACTGTGGATGAGGTGCTATGATGATAACTAGAGAGTGGATGTTAGCAAGTGAGGTTGTTATTCTGTTCATGACATTACCTCAATGTGTCAGGAATTTTAGCTTTTGAAAAAGGACCATTCACTTTTGAATGAGTACTAATGAAATGTTTGATTAGAATTTCTTTCCTCCAGCTCGTTCATGAGGTTAAGAAACTTAACAATGATCCCACCATCCATGGAATGATTGTTCAGATGCCATTGGATTCTGACACCGAAATTGATTCGGACTTGGTACTGGACACAATCTCACCAGACAAGGATGTGGATGGGTAAGAACATTTCTTGTATGTTCATTTTCAAACACTTGATGAAGGTCGGTATTTATTTCAACATGAAATAACTTAAAGTGGAGATATGGTAGGTTTTAGGTATGATCATCTCAGAATGGCTTGATGAATTATCAATGCAGAATGGGTGTTGAAGTAAACCACAACTCTACCAGACTCTTCTGCATACAAGGGAAGATAACTTTTCGAGAATTTTGCTTGAAAAATGACTATAGTTGAGCATTGGTCATAGGGATGGATGCTATTTTATCAGTTTGGGCTTATCGCTTTTAGGTCTAAGTGTTCTGTAGGAGAGCATTAGTAGAATTAAATGTTTGGAGCATCAGTGTGATACATGCATATATATATTTATCCCTGGGGATAGGGGAGATAGAATACTTCCCACATATTCCCTGCGTGTCGTAGAAGGCGACTAAAAGGGGAGGGAGCGGGGGGCTGGAAATCCTCCCCTCTCTTTT
>JAUTXX010516863.1:0-11626 GCA_032273605.1 Panulirus laevicauda | reverse complement strand
CCCCCCCCCCCCCCCCCCCCCCCCCCCCCCCCCCCCCCCCCCCCCCCCCCCCCCCCCCCCCCCCCCCCCCCCCGAGAAGGCGAAAGGAATTCCCAGAAAGATCTAATACCGTATTCAGTCTGAATGACTGTAAAACAGAAGTATTTCAAGACATCCTGCCTGCTACAGATATACGTATATACGTAGAAAGGCTATATGTATACACTCCTTCTGGCATAAGCATTGTATAATGTTTTATGTACTGAGGTAAAGCCTCCCCCCTACTCGATAACTTTGTCAACTCGACCCGATGTCAGTACAGAAGCATTACACCATTCTCGCTATCTGTCTGTCATTATATCACCACCCACTGACCTGTTTACGTCGGAGAGAGGAAAGAGGGTTCATGCAAACTCTTCTCTGCTATGTAATACAATCGAACACCCTTTCATCCAGTCCACTAGGTGAGTTGTTCAATGGTGCTAAATTCCTTTAGCACTTTTCTCAAAAACTGATTCTGATATAGTACTTTAAATGTATCATCGTCGCGAGGTATACAAAGTTGAGTGACTTTAGTACCCTTACCTTCACTTTCCAGCATCCAGAAATTCAGTTATGTAAACGTAATTCGTGTTAGGAACGATGCATTCCTATACAGTCTTGGTAGACGCCATGATTTATTCTAAGCCATATATCTCATTCCACTATGTGTTGAAATTATGAATGATGTAGGTATACGAAAGTTTAAAAAACTGGTTGAAAATAAACTTCATGAGATGGGACCACACGAGTGTAAAATCCCTTTCCTATATGTATATATTGGTAATCACATATATGTAAATACACACTACCAGTTACAAGAAATGCTGTAACGATTGTATTACTTGGATATGCTTGCTGCAACTAGTTTAAGAAATACCAATACATTATGTCCACAGAGACTGTCATGGGAAAAGAGACGAACTTTTGAATGAAGCACTGAACAAAACAGCGAAATCTCGCTCTTCTGGTTTCCGAGCCAGCAGAAATCGAGAACCGGTTCCGGATGTATTACCTAAAGTATATTTCTTAAGAGGATGCGAGAGCAGCTGTAAAATAAAAGACTGTATGATAACCTCATCATTTGCTAGTGTTTCAATCGAATCCGTCATTCCAGTTGTTAATCTTCTAGTTCTGTTTTGTTTATGGAGAGGACTGCAAAGTTTGCTGCACCTACATTTCATGCAATGTCTGATATTTTCCATATCTTCTTTATTTCATGCAATGGGAATAATAAATGGGGTCCCAGATGATGACGTTCTAACAGGTGGCTTGCGTCACGCTGCTCCAGAATAACGAGTGATCTAATCGAACTTAGAAGGAATTCTCATCTCTCATCAAATGTTATCTGAAAATGTTCTATGACTGATAATTTGACGTCAATCCTTTAAATTCGTCAACTGAAGCTAATACCTCAAGCAGGCGCTGTACAATACACATTATCACTTTTTTTCAGATACTGTCGTCCTCATAGAATAAAAGAAGTGATTTTCTATAAGCCCTGGGCAATTTTGCGATTCCAGTGCATCGGTAAGTTATGAGTCAGGCATGTGATCAAGGTTGTGTTGGTTGCGTTTCTGGGGTAATTCGTACAACAAATAAGAAGTCATAAATTCCAATAAAATACGTAAATCTCACGGCAGTCCCTGGCTTTCCTTATCTACTGCAGTGGCTGGAAAATATCTTCCAGGGGATGATTATCTAACGTCAACTACCTGTTGTGGCTCAATTTACAAAGGTGTTGCCACTTCTTGCCACCAGGGCACTCCGGGCCAGTACGCAGTTAATATAATTATCATATAACCCCAAGAACTCCTCCAGGGGTCCCTGCTGAGTCGTGGCTGCACGACAATCATTTCATTTAAGAAATTATTGTACTACTATTTCAAGCCATGGCTGAATAAGTTATTACAAGGGCCATATATGCAATGTGTGTTTATGAGCGTGTATGTGGTCGTATAATTATCTTGAACACCTGCTGGGTCCAAGATTTTCGTTTTATGGCATTAACTTGACGTTAACGGCCGGCAGCGGGTAGGCTTAAAGCCCAAATAACCAACCAAAGATAATTATGGTAAATGATGGGTGAAAGGTTCAAGATATAGTGTCTTGGCTGCTCAGCACATAAAGATTTTGAGAACTCTTAAAGACTCCATGGCACAAGTGGCACCAGATACTCACGGCTGTGATGATGGCCGAGATGTAGGTCATCTTGTGAGGATCACAACAGCATTGACGCAGCATCTTGTTGACGCTTCCCTGAAGTTATGTGTGCTCACACTTAGACAACAGAATTGCTTTGCATCACACTGCTGCTGTGAGTTGGTTTGGACACACTTTTTGGATTTGGCTCACCACCCTCGGGTCACATTGAAGGTCAACTTGAGGGGTTGTTCGAAGACTTTACTGTGACCTGAGATTACACTCATATCAAGTTCATTGGTGGTCACAGTGTTTCATGGTGATGCTATTCCAAAGAAGTTGTAAGCTAAACTATCCTCTGATGATCTGCTTCAGTCATGTCCCCCCATTTTTCTCTCTCGCTCCGCGGTGGTAACTTCTGGAGAGAAAAAAATCACGTTATCAAGCCTTCGAGTTGGTTATCATATCTCAACCTTATCTAAGAATACGCACGCTAGCGTTTTCAATCTCAAAGAGAAGAAATGAAAGATGAATTTCTCAATTTATGGTACAGCAAAATATATTACAGAAATAATACTCCTGAGGTCTCTCTTACGGTAACAATCACATACGAAACGTTTACCCACAGTATGTTTATACTCATTAAACGTTTACAAACGTTGCATATCTGTCATGAAACGTTTACGCTCACTATACGATTACACTGCATATTTACACTCTTTAAACGTTTACACTCCCTGCACGTTTATACTCATTAAACGTTTACACTCATTACATATTTACACCAGTTGTACACATATTCAAAAACACATGACGTACATTGTCTATGTCTCGGGGAAAGAACTCAACGCAGAACTCTATCCTCGCTGCTGATACTCCGACGACTTATCCTGGAGATATAAGCAGGTGATGCGGGAGATAGATAGATAGATAGATAGAGAGAGAGAGAGAGCGGAGTCTGCGTCAGGTAGGGAACTGGTATGTGTACATACCTCGAACCTACTCTCGTCATGGGAGGCAGAAAAATATTATATCTCCTGTTATCTATTGGTCCCTGTCTTATCTGATAACTTGAGTCACACAATTTCCCTTTGTATATCAAGTCTTCTCTCATTTCCAATGCAAAACTTTGCTTTAAAAAAGGGTTGTCACGACACTTGCGAGAGTACAACGTACAACACTTTGAACACTTGGCAAGAGTATAATACTGATCAACAAAAACCTTTGAATTACATCTATCGTACGTTACTTCATCGGGCGAGAGATAACCTGGTTATCATTGGGGAGATTAGGTGAACTGGGTTCTTTGACAGAGGAGCAGCTATATCTGGAATCATTTCGATGGTAATCTATCGACCCAAGAGTAAGAAGTGGGAGACCCCCAAACCTTTGTCGATAAGAGAAGGGACTGTACATCCTACTATATAAAAGTAGAAATCAATCTTAAATTCACCCAGTACACCCTATGATAACTATTATACGGAATTAGCAATAGAAAAATTTAGTAAAAATCCAGCAATAAGAAAGTTTACCAAAATACCAGCTACCATACTTAACTTTACTGATGGCGATGAACCACTTCAGGTGTACTTGTTCTCCATCATTACAGGCAAAGGACAAACTAAAGGCCATGTGACACCACCTCATGAAAACCAGAAAATGTAAGCTGCAAATGGCTTGGCTAGTCCTCACTGCCTTTCATGGTGAACTAAACTACTACAAGGGTCAAAGACAAACATTTAATGAACTTGAAGAATGGGGATGTCATTCTGAAAAATATCACAGAAGACCAATGGACAAATATACACACACACACTGAAAACAATGACATATAAAAGGGCAGACAGACAGACAGAACGACATATACAAACAAGTACAAGCTAATGTACTGGAAAAAAAAACATTCTTTTAGACAGATACAGGGTACCTGAGGATACACTCACATTTGCACACATACACTGGAAGACGGATACTGGAAACCAGTGGACACATACACTGGTAAAAAGATATTGGGAACCAACGAGTACATACACTGTTTAAAGATACTGGGAACCAAAGAATACATGACCTGGTACACCTTTACCATACTGGATAACATTCTGACCTTCCTAGTGCTCTCCTAGTCAAGGTACTGGGTTCCTGATTTGTCGAACTGCTGGTGGAAGCATGTGGTGGGAGCAATACAACCTCACCATGATAAAGAATGCACAGTATCAGCTGTGTGACAATGATAATGTAATCTCTCCACTTATTGAAAAATGAGAAAGCTAGAAAGGCCAACATTTGCAAGAAAGTACAATACTGATTTGCACATAATATGGGCAGTTAGTTTTCATCATGACTATTCTAATGTGATCATGTGATGAAGTGGGTAATATTTCAACTTTGTATTCGAAGGAGCTAGCTCTACAGCCTAATCATTAAGTATGACTGGATATCTCTTCCAAGAATAAGCTACATATATGACAATAACTAAAAACTTTTCCAAACTGGGCAAAGGAGGAAAAAAGGTGTCTCTAATTATTAATGAATTTTTCAAACTGGACCAAGGAGGAAAAAATGTCTCCCCAGAACATGTAATATCGATAGAATTTCAAATATAAAGAAAAAGAGATCTTGAGCCATTTAAAAAGTGACAGCCATTTAACACCAAAACATCATGGACATTTAAACCTCGTTGCAACTCTATGCTTTTAAATCTTGATGTGACAAAGTCATTTGAAGCCATTTTGTATCCAATGACCTAGAAGGGTTAGGCTACTCAGGGAGCACACAACCTCTTCCCACTATGGTTTTCTGTGGGTAACTAGGAGGCTTGAGGATATATAAATCCTCAGTACTTTCCTGGAGCCAATGTAGACTATCTTCCTGCCATGGCAACTAATGGGTTGCTGAGAGGTTTGACAAATTTTTTGTGGCTAATTAGAGTTGTAGTGACATCTATATATGCCACTAGAAAACATGGTTCTGTTCAAATGTGAGGTGAAATTGGATACACACATAGGTCCTCCACATGTTGAAAGGGTTAAAATACTTCAGAGACAGGATTTCTCTTATATTTCATTGGAAATATATAAATGTTTTAAGGAGGCAAAAAACTTAGAATCTAACCCCAGTACTCTGATAAATACATTAAATTCCCATGAAAAAATCGAAACATTTTCTTGAAGGTATTGAGCATGAACTATGAGGAATGGATTCTAAACTTTGTATTTCTTTTTTCCTTTTCTAAATATAAAACTTTTTCAGACTCCAAAGAACTTACTGAGGTAATGTGGATTCCAACACCAAATCTCTATGATTTCCTAGAAAGTTTCACCTTATGCCAAAAGAAAGTCACATAATAAACCTGATTCTGAAAAGGAAAAATGATATAACACTAATAAGCCACAGATAATCAAAGCCATAGATAATAATAGATAATACCGGTCACTAAGAGCTGCACAGAGCACTGTGAATCCTTACTTTAGTAAAATAAATATTGCCATGATGAATGATGAAACTAGAACTGGGACACCAAGCATAATTGAAAAGTTCTCGATAAACCATGGTGTTCTTCACATTTTGGCATTATAGGGTGCATGCCTGCTCTTAGCACAGTCCATGGGGTGGACACAGCTGTTTACAAAAGAACAAGAACAGAACTTTATTCAAACATGATACTGTCACCATTTAACTTATTCATTCATACAGCATTTGAAAAGCTTATGCTTGTTCTTACCTGCAAATGAAAAAATTGGGAGAGGAGTTTATCTTGAATAAATGCCTTAACATTAACATCAAGGCTGGTTGTTGAGTTAAAGGCATGTGCCAAATGTTTCACTTTCCGTCCTGTTCTGGTTCTTTAATTTCATGTTTCAACAAAGAAAAAGGGCTTTCACATATATGGCACATATGATTTTAAATTCTAAGCATATCTTTAGTGCAAGTTTAACAGATATGTAGATATAGTAAAAAACTGAATTGTTATATCCTAAAAACAGCAAATGTGATTTAAAGATGTGGTTTGCTTGAAGTATTCTATCCTCATTGTTCAAACTATAGCAGTTTTAGCAATGGTGTGCCTATGATACATAAATTTGTAAGTGTCATACAAAATAGCATATACTCAAGTTCTGATGACACATATTACATCATCAAAAAAATAAAAATTTTATACCCATGTTCTAATGTTGCTATCATAGCACCCAACATACTCACTGTATCACAAGTACAGGAACAAACAATATCTTTAATAAAATCATACTGTACCGACTCTCATAATTGTAGTGATGGTGCAAAATGCAGTCTTTTTTTTCACTCAGTACACTAGGGGAACGATTTACAAACGTGAACAAAATCTACAACCAGAAACTGCATGTATGTATTTTCGTTATTAGTGTATGTAATATCTTTCTTTAGGGATTGGGGAGAAAGGATAATACCCTTCCATTTCCTGTGTACATAGAAGGCAGAAGAGCAGTGATCATGGCTGGAAATCTTCGCTTCCTTTATTGTCACTTCTAAAACAAGGAATAAAGGAGGGAGCCATTTGTTCCTGGCACTACTTTGTTAAAGGAGGACATCATGAACAGTTGTAAAAGAAAAAAAGTATATAACATTATAGAAAAATCATTTATGAACAATACATGTAAAAACATGATGAGCAACTTAACATATCACAAATTATAATTATTCATAAACTTTTACTGGCCAGTCACCACTAACAGCTGCATCCTGGGTTCATCTTGTGGATGATAACCCATCCCACCAATGGAAACCCCAAAGTGTTAAAAATATGATACAATCAGGAATTGTATGCTTTTGAAACTAAAACCATATGAACTGTTTTCTCTAGTTGCTTTGCTAGCTGGGGATTCATTCTAAATGAATTTGATGTACAAAAGTAAAACTATAATTGAGGCATATAAAAATAATTGAATTACTTTTGTAATATACTAAACTCCTAGATGTTAAATTCAAAACCTTATAAAGTACAAATAAGATCACAGAAACTGAACTAGTAATGCCACCAGTGATGCTACAACTTAACTGATTAAAATACTTCATATCTTAACATATATTGCCCCTATGTATCAATAACACACTAATCATAGTGGAGCTTCTCTAATGTCTCAAGTTGTAAACCTGAATGTCTCCTTTGATGCACTTATTATAAACAGATATAAATATAAAGAATTCCATACAAATGTGACATTTCATAATCAGAGGTTGCTTTATATCTTTTAATCCTATCCTAAAAATAAATTCCTGTGTGTTACAGTATAAAATACAAATCACAGAACAGTTTCAAGTATATCAATAAACTAAAACACGTATTCAAATCTTGCATGTCTCACATTAACAGGTACCTGAAACCTCTTCATCTTTATAATCTTTAGCTACCATTTCCATACTTTTAACATACTTCAGGACTGAAGCTTTAATTTCAAGCTAGCTATTGCCCCAAGAATCTTGCTTCTGGCTGATGCAGTACTTATTCCTAAGTCTTGTAAATCTGCATCTGAGAGCTCTAAAAAGGCATCCAAGTCCACTTCCTGTTCAACAAACAAGTCTAGGTACTGATTAAGTGCTAATTTCTGCAGTACTTCAGAAAGCTGACCAGACCCTAGACTTAATGTGATGTGAGAGGCAGCAGCAGTAACATCTGGTTCCTCATTCACATGAGGTACAAGTGTAGCAGTAGATCGTGAAGACTTTGATGACTTAGATGATTTAGATGAAGTTACTGTCTTAAGTGAGGAACCTCCTGAACCACCACTGTCCAGAGATGACACTAATATGTCATTATCTCCACTATTTTTCCCATGATTTTTCTCTCTGTGACCATCACTGTTCCCAGCGCCTTTTAGCACACTGGCTTTCAATATAGAACCAAGACCTCTTGCTTCACCTGGTGAGATATTTGATTCAGTCATTAATAGCATTGTTAACTTACATGAATATCTGTGTAGAAAAAAAAAGAAAATTACATATCAGTACTTATCTTCATTTGTATTTTGATAAAGACTTATCTTCTTGTATCATACATATACCAAAATAATGAAAAACACTGAGACATTACACAGACCAGATTTTACTAACCTATCAATAAATTTACCTGATCACTGAAGCATCTGCATATAACTGTCTATATCTTGAGTGCATACAACCACACTAAGAGCACAGTCATATGCAATCTTTATCAAATGTTTCAATTACTGATTATTTCAGTAAGTTCAAGAACCAGTGGTTCAGGAGCAACTAACAAACTGTTTCTTAAAGATCTGTTAAAAAATTTTGAATATCAGGTTGAGCATCAAAGGTAAAAGATAAATATTTGTGTCTTGCATGCACCAAAAGATATAAAATTTATGAGTGAGAAGACTAAATATGGGAGTGTGTGTGAGGCAGGCGTTAGCATAAAGAACTGTGTTGTGATCCCGGTCTTTAGAGACTTTATTGAGAATCACCGTTTCAAATGTACATAACAGCAGTGTAAACACTTAAAGATATGTGATACATGCTATTTCTTTACAACACTAACCTGAGGACTGGGGACTGGGGCCAGATAATGATGAACCTGGAGATGATCCTCCACTTGCCATACTCCACTTTAAAAGTCGTGAGTTTGTAGCATGACGAGGTGGTTCAATCATACTTCCTGGCAGGATCTTACGACCTGAAGGCATAGCTTTTGGCACAAGTCCTGGCTTGCCTCCAGTTGGAGAGATGTGTGGAGGGACCATGCTTTTCATAGTTTCAGTTACGTGACTGCTATCTGCTCCAAAATCCTTAAAAGAAGTTTCCATTATTATTGCTATATTACAGTGGTATCTTTATATCAATGTTAGCTAACAAGCTATTCCAGCATCTTTTGGTAACAATCTATTTCTAAAAATGGATGACATAAAATCAATTAAAGATGAAACTGCTCCCATAGTGCAAGGCACCTGTACTTGTTAAATTGTTATGGGATGTTTTGACAGGGTTGTAGGAAAAATGGCTGGGGATTTACAAGAAAATAATATAAATATTAAGATGAGAAAAACTAAAACAATGAAATTTTGAGATGATATGCCTTCTTCAAAATCAAGGTTAGGCTTTGATTAGAATGAACTGCTGAAACATCCACCAGCTTCCTCAGCTGATAATAGGGTGGAATTATTTCTTTTTAGAAAAAAATCGATTGACATCCTCTGATGAGTTGCAACATGAACTATAGTAAATGTCTGTTCTATAAGGCCAAGAAAAGGGTAAAAACTATCCTCAGGTTATTTCAACTCTGAAAGGTTATCATTTTAAGTGGGCCAAACATCTCTATGAATGCCATAACTCTATAGGGGCCAATTATGAAGAATCCAAGCATTAAACAATATTTGAATAATGCCCTCCATTTAAAGTGTCTCTTCCAGTGAGAAAAAAGGTCCTTACAAATGACTATCCTGAACCTTGAAAAATACAGATTTGTTTTCGAGAGACCAAGTATTTCATTTACGCACTTTCAAACATAACCTTATGAGTCACTAATAACAGTATATGCATCAAGTTTCAAACAAAAAATACTACTTAAGAATCACTCAATACCATGAAGACAAAACTGAGGTAAAGTAATGTAGTTGGTGCGTAAAATGGACAAGAGGCTCTGTTACACTTTTAGATTTACATTTCCGCTTCTGTCACCCTTCCTGAAAGTTTCAACAATGAGCTGAAATTCACCAGCTACGTGAGTTAAAAGCTTGTTCAAAAGGAATTGTTACAACGTATTCTCTGTCTCTTCCTTTCCCTCATAATTAGAAAATCTTAATTTCACACATACAGAACCTGGTGTTTCAGGAGATGAAGGTTGCAGAGCAATGCATCTACATCTCAAATTATTTCCTTCAAATCAAAAGACACAAAGTATTTTCATACAATGCAGCATTCTATGCAAGAGCTTTCCTAAGCATGAGCTTGCATTAGCATTGTAAGCAGCTTAGAAAACCAAAAATTTACTTGGCTGTTACTTAACAGGACTGATGACAGTGCTGGGAGTAGTAAGCAGATTGTCTGTTTCATGGTTTAGTATATAAAATTGGCCAAGTATAAGTAGCCCAAACCTGGATGGTGATAGGACTGATATCTTTATAGACTGGCCCTCTTTAAACAGGTTCTGTGAGTCTCAACAACTGAGGTGTGATGCCATTAATATCAATTACTTTTATCCTCATTAGCTCTGGGACGTACTTACCAATGGTCCAATGGAGCCAAGTTTAAAGGAAGAAGCCATTATTTGCCATAACTTCATTGAGTCAAAAGACTAAAAGTCTTTGAATAGTCATATCAGGATACGATACTCAACAGTATTTGCAACAACAAATTTACCATAATGGGTGGCAATTGTATCTCCTGAGGCAGAATGGGATCATAATGTATGGGTGCTAATGGAGGAACTAAGCTAATTTCCCCAAGTCTGTTTGGTTCAGGAGATATGGATCTTCGAGGTTTCGTTCCTTTTACTTTGTGGAACCTGTAATATATAAAAATGTATTACTGAATTTCTTCTCATGTAAATGATAAGACTAAACAAAACAAAAAAATGTTCTAAGAAAAAATTAATAAAATCCAAAAGAATCTTACCTTTGTTTCAAATGTCTGGCACTTATAGATTTAAAATCTGAACTAGGTATAATATGCTTGGAAATCTAAGCAAACATGCAATTCATTAATTTCTAGAAAACAAACGCTGAAGTGATAGTAAACCTAATTTATGTAATGATGAAAGAAAGTCATGAATAACTGTGTCAACATCCTCAAGATAGCTGGATGTGTTCTAAAGACAGATATCAATCTATGTTTAACCAGTTATATCTGGTACTTTTTCCTTTGGATTCTTTGGCTTTTGCCTGATCTCTTCTACACATCCTATAACTGTGATAATGACAAGTTGACTGATGTTGATTAAAGAGGGATTGTTCCCAGTCTCTTACCAAATACACATTCTATTTCTTTAACACATCTTATTTTCCTCTCCTTGGGTCCTTTGGCTTCTGTACAGTCTTGTCTATGTGTTCAATCAGATCTATCTGTCTGGCCCCAGCTTTATTACATACCATTTGGGATTACAAGAAGGCTAAGCGGGGAAATCTTTCTAAGATTTGTTCGTCAATTCCATGGAATTTTAGACCATCATTCCTATACGTCCACAACATTAATGCAACCACCACAGTGGAAAAAAGTATTTTCATTCCTCATGTATAGCTCATCAATTTCCCTCCTTGAGTTAACATTTTATGCTAGACAAAACAATGCCAATAATCTAAATACATGCACTGAAGAAGAAGACATGCACACCTGGCTTGGCTGGAAGCATCTGTCAAATGCTAAACCCTGAGACTTTGAGGATTCACAGAGATGAATAACATCAGATATTGTTGTAGTAGTCACAAAAATGGCATGTTGTTATTGCTATGATAGAACCAGCTAATCCCTTTGGGATTAGAGGTGG
>JAUTXX010516841.1:0-10029 GCA_032273605.1 Panulirus laevicauda | reverse complement strand
AAAAACTTTTACATATTGAGGGGTTAAAACACTTTTTTGTCCCCTAAAAGAATAGTGCATTTGCTGCAATTTCATCATTTTCAACCACCAAAATATCAATGAGGCTGGCTTATACTTATTCAGAGGAGCACATGCTAAAATACCATCTTCTTCAGCCACTGTAATATCTACGAGGCCAACTAATGCTCAATCCGAGATCCAACATTCATAAAGCAACCAAACAAGGTCTATGTCACTGCACAGCAATGGGCTAGCACCTTCCTGTTTCCAACCCTCATCACTATTTAACCAGAAGAATACATGCATCAGGTCCATTACTGTCAGAAATTATGAAAGTTTTCTTAAAAATGACAGCAAGGAATGAAGAGATAGGAAAATAAAAGGATACGTTTGAGATAAAAATGGGTTTTCATAAAAAACCTACAGAAAGACCTTTAGGATCATTTGAAAGCATGTAAATTTGGTAAAATGTGGGTAACCTGACTCCTACAAAACCCTTGACACCATACCACATGAGGAAAAAAAAAAAGGCTCTTGAGACAGAAATACAAGAAAGGCTCCTTCAATGGATAGATCTTAAGACAGAAACAAAGGATGTGTGTTTGACGAGCCTTCTCAAAATGGGCTGCCACCAGTGGTGTACTACACAATTCAGTCCTAAAATCAATGCTTCTCCTAATCTACCTAATCTATGAAAATGACTTGCCAGAACATTTGTACCAACTTACAAGGGGACCAAGATAAACTCCAAAGCTGTTTTGGTACATGGTAGACGAAATTCAACCCCAGCACATATATCATAATGAGGATGGGACACAGTAAAAGAAAGCCTTAATATAAACATCAATTACCAGGAAATAAGCTGCAGGAGACTGTACATGATAAAACTGGGAGTCGACACTGTACTTAGCCTGTCATCAAAGCCCCAGCTTAAGAGAAATATAAAAGGAGAAAAACTGTCAGCTGGCAAATGTCAGTACTGCATCAAAGCATATGGATGAAGAAATAATTAATTAAACTATTCACATGTCATAACAGGCCAAAATTGCAGTATTATTCTCAAGCATGGTGACTGCACTTCAAAAATAACAAAGAACTGACAGAGAAGGTCCTTACTGGGGCAACAAAGATGGTACCAAAATTGACAGCACAGTTAAACTGAAAGATAAGGGGCTATAAAAATGTTCAACAAGAAAGGCAGAATATTAAGGGTTGACATGACCACAACCTTTAAGTTTCTGAAGCCTGTCTGATTACATTAACAATGAACCATTCTTCAAAAATTGCAAAAGTAAACAACCAGAGACCATAACATAACTCATAGAAAGGATATAAAGAAATGCTTATTTAGTATAGTAAAAGGATAATGAATAAAGGGACTAAATTTTATGAAATGGAGAATGTGACTGCAAACACAAGTTCTAAATATTGGATAAAGTCCAAGAGGTGGGGCCCCTCAAATGTTTAACTTCCTTTCCATACTGTACAATCAGGGTTTACAGAATGGCTCTGGCCACCTATGAAAAGCTGCAACTTCTTACTTACACTCTCTTCCTCAAATGATGAAATCTTTTTAAGAGTATGGCACAAATATTTGGTACAGATCTCAGTTGAAACCTTCTGTTAACTTTCAAGAAAGGGTTTTTTTTAATGAGAGTCATATGCATCAGTTGCTTTGCCATTCTTCTCACAAAGGTTTCTTTGCTCAAGTAATTAAAAATAGCATACTTATACCTTTTCCTGCTCACAAATGAAAAGAAAACCCTAGTCTCATATATCCCTAAGGGTTCTACTGACCTCTGATATACTAAATAAATGCAGACTCAAAACTTTATCCACCAATGAATAAGACCAATTTCACCAGTTCAAGAAAAGCACATATTTCTCTCTTCAGAGTTCTGAGGTATCTACTAAAAAAAAAAATATATAATTCCTTAAGAACCTCTTTTCAGTCCAAGTATGCATCCCTGTAACAGTGGCTGGAGAAGAAAAGTATTTAAAGACAGGGTAAACCTGTCTCCCTGTGGATTAATGTCTAAAAACTCATTATGTAGACTCTACAGGCAATAAAACCCAAAACAGTATACACAGCATCCATACTAAAAAGTCACAAACAAATCCCAAAGATCTCATATTCTGCCTTTAAAATCTTTGGCCTACCCCTACCTAAAGGAATAAAGTCAGTAATGCTACCAACTACCCTCCTGAGCTGCATGAGTACCCTATCTATCTATCTATCTATCTAACTATACTATCTATCTATCTATCTATCTATCTCTGATGCTTGTTCCCTTTGGGAACTCCCTTAAGGGCACGGTCAAGGCAAAAGTGTCTCCATAACTAGTGAACTCTATGCAGCTTCTTAGCCTTTAGTGACACCCTTAACAGGCCACAGGCTGAGGGCAACTCAAGCAAAGTGTTTTCAGAGTCTCTTAACTAATGTTCCCACCAACTACTATCCCCTAACAAGTGCCAATATCCCCAATATACTCAAAAGGACTAGTATCTAAACATAAAAGGGGCTCCTTTTCTTTTTAGATGGTTAGCAGAAAGAGCAAGTGGGCATATTACTGTCTGGGCAAGAAAACAAACCTCCATTGCTAGGTACCCGAAACTAAAGGTTCAATTAGGTATGATGAAGGGTTTAGCCCTGACATATCCAGAATGTCTCCCTCAAAGTATCACAAGACCCCTGACATTTTTCCTCCATCAAACACTTGTGTCTCCATTAAAAAAAGGGCTATCTTCAAGAGGAGTACAGCAGCCTCAAAAGACGAACACTATCCTTCAAAAACATAAACTGCAGTACAGGATGCCACTTGAACAACATATCCACTAACATGAGGACTAACAACCACTCCAATAAATATATCATCCTGTAGAAGAATCGAGAAATGTAGAGGTGCACTTGCCATCTGAAATCCACTTAAAATGAGGGTTATCTATCACAGGAGTCCTTAGCCATCCACATAAGCTTAAAATCTTGCTGAAATATAAGCCCTAACAGAAAGAACTATAACTTTACCTGTAAGTAGTGAAGACAAGCTGAAAATTAAAAATCAAAAAGAAATCTGATAACACAACGGAAGTGCAACATGCAGAAAACTACAAAGGCAAATGGAAACAGCACCAAGCCCTGAAAGTGCTGTCAAGTATAAAGGCCTACATGAAAAAAATCATCTGTGGTGCCATGCAAATAAGAGAGAACCAATGGTCACATCAAAGTTGTTTCCTAATGGTAGCAAATTGTAAAAGTCCATAACAAATGCTAAATCTCCTGATCATTAACAATGCAACCCACATTCAATGTCATGTGCATAAAGATCATTCTCAACCCTTTGACCAAAAAGAGAGACTGAAAATGAAATTCCTTACAAATGATACTGAAACAACCTTAAGCTTCCAAAGCATCAAGATTTCATACACTTCACAACTGTTTTCCTTATATAGTTGCAATAGCAATAATGCCAAACTTATTTCTCGCTTTAACATATATACATATACTCTCTTGTAGTCATGCTACTTCTACCCTTTGCTATACTTGTAGAGGAAAACTTTATTCAATCTCTTCTAGACGAATCTAAAACTCAAAGCAATTCACACAAATTTCAAGATAAAAATGTCTGCCACTGTCTCTTCAGTTAGCTTTTTCAGTTCAATCACTATTCTATCATTATAAAATATTCCTGCATGTCTCTTCAGTTAGCTTTTTCAGTTCAATCACTCTTCTATCATTATAAAATATTCCTGCATATCTGCTTAATATCAGTGGCCCAGGCTGTAGAGGTGATGACTGCAGAAGACTTCACCAGTTACTAACATTATTGACTGCATTCATATACTCTCAATCCTTTCACTGTTTTTTCCTTTCACTGCAGCTGAGGTATATACACCTCAGTGATCCTTTCACATTTGCTGCAGCCAGATCATACACATACAGCTAGTAATGCATGTAAAGGCATCCCACTCACTGTTTCCACATACTATATTCTGGTCAATGTATGTGGAGTTATTAAGGAAACCTGTACAAGATCTGTGCCCTCACATCAACAGTTTTTGAAGTTGCATCATTCTTGCTTGTTAGCATGGTTTACTACAGAAAATCCTTTCTTACATTAATGAAAACAGCAACAGACAAATGGGGTTCTTGCAAGTCTGTTAGTGATAGCATAAGTATTCAACAACCCAAACTCAAATCTCATCTAACTTGTCTCTGCCTATTTCTTGTTATGCCCTCTAGCTGACTAGTTCCTTCCAGTTTCAAAACTGATCAATACCAACAATGCCCTCTAGCTGACTAGTTCCTTCCAGTTTCAAAACTGATCAATACCAACAATGTTGAAACAATTGAGAAACCATAAACTTGTAATCATATCTGTGCCACTCCCCTTCAGCCTAGAAAGTTCATGACTACACTTCTCTCCCTGGAGCTCAGCTCCCTAAATTCAGATACAATCTTTGTTGCCTGCCACTGGACCTTCTCTAACTTAGTGTCTCTTCAATGGAGCGGAAGGGGGACAAACATTTTTATGTATACTCTTAATTTGGTTCTATCTTTTCATCTCTATATGAAGCAGGCATAGAACTTAATGGGAAGATCTGTGGGGTCTGGTCGTGGATAGGGGGGCTGTGTTTTCTGTGCATTACATGTGACAGCAAGAGAATAGATGTGGGCAAATGAGGCCTTTTCTTTATCTGTTTCAGTCACTACCTTGCTAATAAGGGAAATACCAAACAAATATGAATGAAAGAAATATTCTTTTCCTCAACATTCTTGAAGGCAATTTCATCACTGAACCATGAGAGGTTGGGATACCCTGTCAACCCCTAAATCCCTTTCAGAAGTGGATTCCCGTACTTTGCTTCCAGCAAAATAAACATAGAAAAAAAATGCCTCCCTTCAGCACTCTATATTTGCCCAGGATGATTTCTATCAATGAATTTCCTGAATGAAAACATGTACGTCTGAATAAGTTTGGACAAAATTTTCATACTTACTCTTGATCAGATATGGTTGAGTGGCAACTGTCACAGACTCTAACGTCAAACTCAAAGCCCATGACAGGGATGCAAGACCTTTTGCTGCTGCAACTATCACATACTGCTTTCCCACATTTCCTGTAAAACGGTTACCTTTAATAAACACCAAAACCTTGTTCCAAAAATAAAATTCTATAGATGATACATAATTACAAGGATTTGTTAAGAAATCATTGATTCTACATTACAAGCTGAACAATGATAATATCATTACGACTCTAATTCAAAGCTAAATGGACACATATCATATCTGATCTCATGTAACTTCTGTCAGTCCATAATCATCACCAAAGTCTTGTAATCATGTCATTGATCTAAGACAAAGACAACCTTTGGGAGTGATCCAATGCTGGTCAGCGATGGACTGTACTGATGAGCCTCAACTCCAAAGCATTTAATAAATACAGTTAACTTTAGGTGATCACTAATGCAATCAATACATTGTTATCAATGGTTGCCAAGCTCTTTGAAAATTAGAATCTCAAGTGCCTGTTGTCCAAAACCTCAGGCCAGTCACAGCACAAGAATACAAGTCTGGAGATGCCACTTTATAATTCAAACTTCTGCTTAATCTCAGAAGTACAACTGTATTTCTTACTTCTGTCCCCAAACTCTTCATCAAGAAAATGCACTTTCAATTTACACCATACTATTTCAACGCTTAATTCTTCCTTCAGTTTCAACTTGACTCAAAACATTCATGCTGCTAATAAAAGACACTGTCCAAGATGCATACTCTAATGCCATTATTCATCTTATTTAAATCCTATGGCTTGAAATAAAATTCATATCTTTTTGAAAATTTCAAATGAATATCTTTTCATGTGCCTGATCTCTTTGTCTCTTACTATCATAAGAAAATATCTGAGCAAAAAAACTATAGTCACCTGCAATGGTGCTGACGTAGACCTATTTGCTTTTGGTCTACCATAGCTCTAATGTTCCAGAAGAATGGACGGCCACAGTACTGACATGAATCAGCTTCTACCCACTCTGGAGTCTGGAATGAAAAAGAATACAACAAGCCTCCATCCACCCATAACTGAGAAAATCTAAACATTAGCAAAACCAACAATCATTTACTTAAGAAGATTCAGAGTGATATTCTCAGGCATTACACGCAGTGACTGTGTTGCAAACAATAATACAAACAACATGATGATGCACATGCACCCCCTATGACGATCTTTGGGAGATTAATGTGCATAGTAGTTTTTTCCAACAGTAGCAGGAGGCTGGTAATGGCATCTATAGGTAATCGATAGACTCAAATAGCAGCTGATATCATAAATCAAGGGGGAAGACTTGAAGAAATCATGTGATGCCCCGAGAAGTGAGCTCAGGGGGCATCTTATAAAATTTAGTGCAATGAGAAAGTTAAACAGTAAACTACCAGTATAATCCCATCAGAAACTTCAAACCCCTAGCATTCACAAATTATGCTTTCACAGCCCCACCAGAAACTACATTCCCCGAGCATACACAAATCATGCTTTCTCAATGTTTTTAGAAACCATCCATCACTCCAAAATTACAAACATGAATTCATTAGATCACACGACCCCTTATGCACAAGTAGCAGCCTCTATACCGGACACAAAGCACTTACTTCTCAATTGTCCAGTGTCCATCCCACAGACACACAAACTCACACACAAAACAAACTCACTTCTTGATCTGCAATTCCACCCAATGGATAATACCAGCTTCCTAAGCACTATTGGAGCCTCATGGTTAAGGGATCCTGGAGTAAGAAGATAGATAGAAATATAGATATAGATAAATCAATAGATTTATAAATATATATGTATATCATCCATAGGGATAAGGGAGAAAGAATACCGCCCATGTATTCCCTGCATATTGTAGGTGACAAAAAAAGGGGTGGGAGTGGGAGCTGGAAATCCTCCCTTTCTCTTATACTTTTCCAAGAGGATGAATTGAGAAGGAAAAGTGGGCCAATTGGGGATTTTACCCTCCAAGGGTCAGTAGTCTGTTCCTGATGTTGCCTCACTCATGTGGGAAGTGGTGAATACATATGGAAAGAAAAGAAAATAATATATATGCTGATCATACTTGTCCATGATGATAGTTAAGAAGGTGAAACTGCAATTCAGTAATTCATATAATTTCATTTAACAAGTAACTTTTCTATACGTGTAACATTACATGTTTTGGAGAGACAATCTGCCTTATCAGTCGCAAACAATTCATAAAGTTTATAAATCCCAACACCACCACAAAAATTCCGTCTCTCCTCTGCCATTTCCTACATTAGCAAGGTAGCATTCAAGAACAAATGACAGAGCCTTTGAGGGAAGACTCCTCACTTCCTCACTTGGCCCCCTTCTCTGTTCCTTCTTTTGGAAAAGTAAAAGCCGAGGAAAGAATATGTACATGTGTATATATGTACGTCTTTGTATGTGTATATGTTAATATGTATATGTGTGTATATGTGCGTGTATGGGCATTTATGCATATATACCTGTATATGAGTGGATGGGCCATTCTTCGTCTGTTTCCTGGCGCTATCTCACTGACACAGGGAACGGCAAGCAAGTATAATAATAAATACGTGTATGTGACTGGGCAAGTATCTTTTCATCAGTTTCCTGGCCCTATCTCGCTAAAGCAGGAAACAATGATGAAGTATAATGATAATAATGCAAAATATATATATCCCTGAGGATAGGAAAGAAAGCGAAGTAGCACAAGGTCCAGAAGAAAAAAAAGGTCATATCCGCTCACACTCACTAGCTGTCATGTGTAATGCTTTACATGACCTGGTTCAGTCTATTGACAGCCCATCATGCCTAGTATACCACATCATTCCAATTCACTCTATCCCATGAACACCTTCTGTCCTCCTGCATGTTTAGGCCCCGAATGCTCAAAATCTTATTCACTCTACACTTTCATCTCAAATTTGGTCTCCCCATTCTCTTTGTTCCCTCCAGTTCTAACACACATATCCTCTTTGTAAACCTTTCTTAACTCATTCTCTCCATACATCCAAACCATTTCAGCAAACTTTCTGTTCTCTCACCTATACTCTTATCCTTACATTGCTTACTTGATCACACTACCTCACACCACATATTGTCCTCAAACATTTTATTTCTAACACATGTACCCTCCTCTGCATAATCTTATCTATAGCCCATGCCTCATACCCATATAATATCATTGGGACTACTATTCCTTCAAACATACCCAATTTTGCCCTATCAGATAACACTCTCCCTTTCTAAACATCCTTCAGTGCTCCCATAACCTTCGCTCCTTCCCCCACCCTATGACTTACTTCTACTCCCATGTTTCCATTCGCTACCTATCCACTTCCACATATCCAAAACACTTCATTTCCTTCAATTTTTCTCCACTCAAACTCAGACCCCAACTAACTTGTCCTTAAACCCTGATGAACCTAATGACTTAGTTTTTATCTATTCACTCTCAACTTTCTCCTTTCACACACTCCTCCAGTCACCAACTTCTGCAGTTTCTCACTCTAATCTACCATCAGTCCTGTGATGTCAGCAAACAAAAAAGTACTCATTTCCCATAGACTATATTTGCCCTTCTCTCCTACACTCTTGCCATTATCATCAACTGTTTCCATTTCCATTTCAGGTGCATAAAGAAATGACCTCTTTATGGGAACTATTCTGCATAATTGGGGTTGCCAAACCCAGTGTCACAACACGGTAAAGGGTAGGAACATCCAATTCCCTTGAGCTGAAATTAAAATACTTGTTCAGCTTGCTTAAAAAAATTTCATTAAAGTCTTTGAAGTCCAAAAATTGTGTACCAGTAATTACAGTAATTACCAGTATTTTAAGTGGGTCAACTTACCTCCTCTCTGCTTGCTTTCATGTCCCAAAACACAACAGTTGCATCTTCACCACCAGAGATCAGCTGATGACTTTTCTTTCCATACACAAGGGAAGAGACTTTGCTCCTATAAAAACAAGAACACATGATATTCAAAAAATATAAAATCAATAAGGCATTATGAGTCAAAAATGCTAAATTTCAAAAGAGTAACAGTAAAAGGATGTTTATGGAGCAATAATGAAAATAAACTTACGTGTGTCCCTGAAGTTCAAAAGCAGTTCCCTTCCCACCACCAATGTCCCATACTATGACCGACTGGTCAAAAGATCCAGAAAAAAGGAGCTGACGGTCTACATCCCAAGCAAGGGACCGTATAGATCCATTATGACCCTGAAATGAAAATGGGTATTTATACACTATAAACATTCATAAATATCCATTTCATTATTCATAACTATCCCATGACCAATTTCTTTGAAAGAATACTGGTGTTACCCATGGCCTCATTCTAAGAGCTTCTGCAGCCCAAGGCTGCACTACTTCAAGTATCAGGGAAATGAAGACTCCTTTGGAGTGATAAGTTCATTGGATTTCTAGCTCATAAGCCAAACACTGGAGCTTCTAAGACTATTCAGTGCTCCTATTTTTCTGGTTATATATGAAAGAACTCTTGGTTTCATAGCTCTTCTGTGCCAGAAGGTTTCAGCTAACCCTGTGCGTGGAAGCAGATATTGTTAATAGCGAGGCAATACAAGAGGGTGTTAACATAAACATATATACTATTCATTCACTTCATAACTGCCAGTTTCCCTTTCTTGAGATGGTCACAGAGTTATTCAAGATGCCCTTTTCCAAGAGCTCCTGCAGCTCCAAGGCTGTGCTACTTCCAGTAGAGGGAATGATGGACTCCTTTGGAGCGAGATGTTCTTTGACGTGACAGTGCTCCCATTCATACAGCCTCACCAAAGGTGATATTTCACTTGCAGCATAATCTTGAGAAGGCAAGGTCCACTAACACCAAACAAATATATCTATTATTCATTCATGACACTTGATCACTGTTTCCTGCATTAGCGAGGGAGCACAAGGAAACAGACAAAGAAAGACCCATCCACTCACATACACATATAAACACACTTACACACACACCCT